>LPNX010427292.1:55596-91932 GCA_001517045.1 Pseudotsuga menziesii | reverse complement strand
AGAGTAGGAAATTTAAATCCACGTCCAAGGTCAAGACCTTTGCAAACTTCATAGAACTCCGATAATTTTTCTGCCTACCATGCCAGGGGAACAAATAATTACAATAAAGTTATTTTATTCATCACAAGTGACACAAAATGATATTCATTCCACATTTCAGAAATGATGTTAGAAAATTTGTTTCTTTAAATTTAACATGATGGAAAAGAATAGGAATGGTAGGTGTATACAGCAAGAGAGGATGTTAACAATGATAAACACTTCAAATATGTTCAAAGGGAATGCCACTGAAGCAAATGTTTTAAAAAAATAGTAATGTAGGATCACACTCATCCTAGTGATAAAAATAGTAGAGGTATATGGCACTGTTTTCACATGGTTTGAAACTAAAGACATCAATTAGAACACTTTTGGAAAAGGAAATTTCCAATTATACCTGTTTACCCTGCAAGCCAGGGTCAAAGTTAAAGATTCCATTTCTTAGGCTGTTTCTCTGAGAAAAGGTACATGCTTATACCATTTTCGGTGACATAGGGAAGTCAACCAATACCATCTCCCTCAGCAAAGCTACTGGATATTTCAGCATGGACAGACTCCTTTGGATCAGAAACCTTTGTACTCGTGGATATCTAAGCTCAAGTTTTAGCATCATCACCACCTTCAGAATCCAATTGATTNTTCATGCCGTTCAAGGAAGCTCAGAGAAATGTGCTGCCATCATCAGTTTTCTCAATCTTTGCATGTTCAACAATATCAGTAGCAAGGTTTCCCCAATACTCATTTTCATCATTTTCTTCGTGACAGTGTTTGTTCCTTTGAAGGAGAAGTGGTTCCTTTAAACTTGTATTCGAATTCTCCATGACATTCGGTTCAGGCAAGCGTTCGAATGAGTTAAGCAAGCTTTCGTGTTGGAAACTGGAACTTCCTACAAAAGAATGTTTAAAAAAAAAAAATGCAAACCCCAGGAATAGCGACGGGGATGCTATACCTGCCTTTTACTAGTTGGAGTGTCAGTGGTTTTTAATGTACTATGTTTCTCAGTTTGTAGACTGCCTTTATCCCTATCAATGTTTTCCTTTAGGCAGTTGTCACCAATTTCAATTTCATGCTCTGCCGGCATATCATTATCAACTTCACAACCTACCAAGTGAGGATCACCATTAGTTGCATCAATATCATCAAGTTTCAGGTTTACATTATCCTTCACCATTTTCTCACTACACACAATCCCCTCTAAAACTACAGGCATTGTGTGCCTTGTAGCTCTTCTTTTACCTCTTCCCTATCTCTTTGTTTTTGACTTGTTCACGTCTTTCTCAGATCTAGTGACATTGTTATTTATGTGACTATTTCCAGGCGGAAAGGATTTAGTTTGTGCAGAATGAAATGAAACATTTTTCTGCAACTCTATAAAAACCACTTCTGCCGAATTGTCTTCTTCAGTATGTGCCTTTCCAATTGTCCCAATTCTGGGTTTTTTCCTACCAAATTCTAGAAAACCTGAATCCAGTGGAAACTGAGAATGTACTTTAGATACTTCATGCAATGGCCTTGTAGGGATAATTTCTTGATGCAACTCTTTACTGTAAGTCATATATTTACCCTCAGAATTATTTTCTATTGCATCCTTCACTGTAGCATCATCACATAATAAGTCACTTGATGCCTGAGAAAATGCATTCCTGCTTCTGTTTGTCTTTGTATTTGATTTACCACTTATTCTCCCTCTTCTCATTTTGTAACAAGAATCAGCAAATTCTGAAAATGGAATCTCAATTACCTGTGTTTGTTCTTCTAGTGGACTACAAATATCCTTTCATTGCTTCAAATGCTCATTGCTCACGACTAATTGCTCAACTTCTGGAATGTCAAGTCTATGGTGAGCATCAGCAGCTGATTCAGTGAACCTGTTAGACATAATGTTTTCACTGGCATCCTCTATATTCATAGTTGTTGTTATGAGTTTGGCTTCATCAAGGGAAGTCCCACTATCAATCTGCTTCTTGAACTCTTCAGTAGTTTTAGCTCTTCGTAAATGATAACCTTCCATAATTTTCTTCTCATTTTCAACAGGTATTTTGACTGTGTGAGATACAGAGAAGTTTAGAGGTTTTTACTCCCTAATTCACTGCCCAAAATTGTCAATTTATCTTGTTGGTTTATCTATACATGAATTTCCTTATCTGATGACCTGATATGTGTTATTGAACGCTCTTTTTCTATAGACTTATTGGAAGCACCCAAACACATGTTAGCTTCTGATTCTTTTGAAATATTATAATTCTCCTGTGATCCCACACATGTATAATGCATTTTAGGCTTGCTTCCAGTGAGCTTAATTTGCCAATTTCAGTGTCATCAACCTGGACCACCGAGCACTCCTTACAAACATTTTCTTCTATTTTTCTAACCGGTAGTGGAGCTAAGTTTGAACTTGGTCACTCTTTGCATATATTGACAATATGGTTCCAGTTAAATGGGAAACCATGCATGAATAAATGGATTACCTGACAAAATACAAGTTAGAACAAAGATTCTGTAATCAGAACAAAATACTCCAAAATGAAAAAAGTAACTTAAATCATTTCTCATACTTGGAAAGGAAAACCATTGTCATAAGTGCACTGCTCATCTATTGTACCCATCAGGAGAACATCAAGCCCATTAACCATCCTAAGCTTGCATTTCTCCGTCCGGGATTCTATAGGTGCTGTTCTAAATTTATGTGAGTCCAGTAAACTGTAACAATGGAAACCACATAAAAATGAATATGGATTACTGTATAGTATATATGATATCAAAGAAGGGAAAAGCACACCAACATGGGCTCCACAAAATGACCAACCCAGTCAGAACCTGAAAGGTTTCCCATGAACCCTTACTCTGATGCTCTGTAGCCTCCAACTGCTATCTGTACTCCATCATCGATGATTCCATTCTCAGGACAGTCTTTAACCACTCTAATAAAAAACCATTTGAATAAATAAGCCTGAATGAAAAAACAAGAAAAGAACACAATCAAAATTAAATATGAATATTAGGTTTCCTTCACAATCTTTTGCTTTGAAAGATAAAAAATACATAGGAAATGAATACATGAAATACAACAAAATGGGAGAATCTAATAAATTTGCAATATCTATTTTTTGAGCACCTTGTAGAAGTTGCTGAAGAGATCGCAAAGCAGTTGAAGGGAATGAATACATGTTTCATGAAGCCACTGATCCCCAGAAGCAGGCAGATTACCATCCTTTCCTGCATGTCTCACTTGATCAAATATGGGGAAAAATACACGATGAAATACGTTCTCCCAGAATGCTGATGAGAATCTATGACCTCTCTCCTTCAGCAGATCAAAAAGCACCTCAAGTGCACAGTTTCTCACTTCTGTCCGAGGATCAGAGGTTAAATCTAACAATCCCGCAAGCATTGGAAACCAATAATGTTCTGTTACATCAGTGTCTGCATCTATGCCAATAACTTCCACAGGTTTTAAGGCCCCACCTGGAATTAGGCCCTGCAAGCATTCAATATAATATATTAGATACATCGATGACTTAAGAATCTAAAATCAAGTGCTCAGCTAAGATTTCATAACTGTCCATAGTGAAGATCCCGCAAAAAAATATTATAACTGTAAAATGGTCAGTGTATAAAGTGCAAGCAGATTCCTATTATTAAAAATTCTTAAATTCTAAATATACAGGGTTATATTATAACAATGCTTCTTGAAGGAGCTTTTTCATTTGATTTTGTAGTTGCAATGTATGAGACATACCTAACATATCAAGACCAAAAAGTACAATAAGGAATATGATATGAAAAAGTACACAGCAAAATAGAAAACTACCACTAAGCTAAGTCACGTGACACAAGGATAGGGAGGCATAGGGATTCAAGTGTCTGCTATGGGTACGTAGACCCCATAAAACTGGATACATAGAGTACCTTAATAATATATATAGAGATATATAGATATAGATATAGATATTAGAAATGAAATACAGGCATACAGATGTCATCAAACTAGTTGCCATCATTTGAGACAAATCGAATTTTGCAATGCATATTTCATATAGTTTTACATGCTGCTAGAGGTTACAGAAATTTGATATTTCATATAGTTTTACAGAGGTTACAGAAATTTGCAATGCATAAAGAGAATTGGCATATGCATAATCCAACTGAGTTTTACATGCTGCTAGCTTAAAACACTTCAAAATTATTATTCTGCATAAGAAATATTTCGATCTCACTAATTGAACATCATCAAATGTTAAAGCTTACTTAATGGTTCATAAGTTATAACTAATGTAATCTATAATAATAAAAGGTTTGACTTCTTTAGAAATCAAATAGGGTTTTAATATTCAAAAACAAAAGCCTTAAACTCAACCTCTTTCAACATTCCTTGATAAACACACAGCATTCTAGTTTACCAAAAAACTTTAACACTTTAACTTTATGGTAGTAACTGAAATCTTACTTGCTCTCTCGCTTGAAAACCAAGATGGTTCTCATGGAACCAATCCTCACAGATACAGCACTGAATCATCTCTCCTTGGTTTTCCCCATCTGGGTTAGGATATGGTCTGTGACAGGTACAGTACAAGCCCTTGTAGTTCTGACTGTAAGAATTGTTATGATTTTTGGTGTCTTTGTCTGGAATAAGATTACAAGAGATACTGCCAAACTTTGAATCCCCGCAGTCACATCTAAATCGTCTTCTCGTCCATAACTCTACCACCTTTCCCAAGACAAAATGAGTGAGTATGGCCAAAAGGAAAATAGAATGCATTTAGCTGAAACATATACTAAGAAGCCATACAATATTGTAGCCTCATTATATGTTGTACTAATAATAACCACACATAAGTTTATAAACATGCATAGATTGTATAAGTGGTATGCCAATTCTGCCGTAAAATAAGGTCCAAGCTCAACCTCTAATAGTAGGTCTGGGGCTAACTTAGCACGTGATCCAGAGAATTTTGAAGAACAAAAATTACTCCCATTACAAAGTTCCATCCAGAGTATGTCTATTTTTGAAGGCTATGTGCAGACCACAAAAGAGTAGCTGCTGACTTCTGAGAGAAATCATTATTGCACAATGATAAAAGTGGCCCCTCGAGTTTTATATATGTGAGATGCACATCTCGTCAAATTCAAAGCTGGGCTAGGTAGTGGTACTAATAATATAGCTCAACTTATGGCTGTAAAACTTCCTTTAATGTTTGAGTCCAAAAAAGGTGCACATGTCCTACAAATTTTTGGTGATTCACTTGTCCTTATTAAGTGGACGAATGAAGTAAATGACTTGAACAACTACAAATCTCAGGCCCATATATGAGGAGATACAACTTGATTGGACTGCATTTAATGTTCTTCCTTAAATGATGTGTACAGAAAAAGGAACATGGATGCGGATGGTTAATCAAAAGCTAGGCTGCACATCGATGCTGAGACTTGGCACATTCAGGAAGAAGTGGATGGACAAATAAATGAATATTTTCATGTTCCATTTGTCTAGTTTCATTATATGTCTATAGATTGTATATTAGAAAGAATGTTTACTATTTTGGGGGCTTTAGTAGTCTGTGCTAGTTGCAGATCCATGGGGGTCCTGATGTATCTTATTTTTTAATCTGTTATTTAGACAATCTTTTAGAAGATACAATCCAGACAGATTGTATTTAAATAAAGCAGGTCCTACCTGAACATTTTCATAGTTTCTCCCTTCAAAGGGACTGCTGGAAATGTGCTTTTTAAAACACATCTGTGAAATCTAATTTTCTTGATAAATAAATAACATTAAGATTAAGGCATCCGTGTTAACAATGATTAAGGCATTCATGGGAAGAACAGATCCGTGTTAACACTGATTAAATAACATGGGAAGAACATATCCGTGTTAACAATGATTAAGGCATTCAACTTACAGATCGCATAGTTTATCCTCCACAAGGGTTGCTGAATGATTTAATTTGCAGATGAAATCGAAATGCTCAGACAGATTCAATGCCAGGGTTCCCCAATGCATGTTGACTCCACACGTTCTCTCAATCGCTCAACACTAGGTTAGATTGAGACATTTGCCATGCATTTCACTAGCATCAACATATGTCAAGCAGCCATTTCTTCAATGTTGAGTTTGTTCAAAATGAAACCATTCAGGGTAATGAACATGTCAAGTCAATATTCAACAGAAAATTAACTAGAAACAGAGCATTACAATTTGTGAATGCAGGTTTTCACAGTGGTTCTTCATTGAGATGTCTGTTTCTGAATTTCTCTATGTTGTGGATTAGCATACCAAATTTGTGAATGCAAGTTTTCACAGTGGTTCAATATTGAGATGTTTGTTTTTGGATTTCACTGTATTGCGGTTAGCCCAAAACCCTAAATGACCTCAATCTCCAAAAAAGAAAAAATTGCGCGGTGCTCTGGTGTGCTAATAATCAAGCAGTCCTATAATCGCTTGCCTGTGATGGTCTAGAAGACAAAGGCTGACACTACTGGTGTAAACCATGCAAGCACTGAACATTTTCTATGAATGAATGTGCCTGTCACCATTCCCGTGCCACAACAGAAAGTGCAAAACAAATTCAGAATATCAACACCACAGGGGCAGATGATGGTTCAATTGGGAAGCCATTTTCACATAAACAGAACAAACTGAGGAACTGAGAACCAACCTTGACATCGTAGAACTTGATGTAGAAGCATGACTTGGGTACATTGACTTTGCTCTCCAGTGTGGTGGCAATGGTTGCGCTGAGCTTCTTGTTGGTATCGGACCCCAACCCTCCAATGGACACCAATTCCCCATACGCTGCCGGTTCCTGAGTACCCCCAAATGAAATCGCTACCGACCCTTTCAGCTGCCAAAACATAATTTTAAATAAATTAAACCCCCAATTAGCAATATTGACAAAAGGAGTGATTCAAAATTATTCTCTGAGATTCAACATTCTCTGCATGTGAGATCACCAGGAATTCTCTGAGATTCAAAGTTCTTTGCATGTGAGATCACCAGAAAATAGTACAATACTCTGGGTAGTTTCAAGACTTGCTGGTTAATAAGAGAGGGAGCGAGTTGGTGAGCAATGAGACCAGGAGGCTGCAGGTCTTGCTTCCCTCTCCCTCCCTTTTTCTAAATCCCGCCGTCGTTTTAAAAAATCTCTCTATTTTGTTGCAAATTAGTGATACCATTTACATAGTACTTTGTTTTCTTAAGTCAAACATAAAAATAAGCTAGCTAGATGGAATTAGATTATCAGTGACATTGAATTAAATGTAAATAAATATATTAAAAAAATGAATTTTAAGGTGTTACTTATTCACTATTAACAAGGCTAAAAGATAGTGCACTAAAATAGTTTATTAAGTTTATTTCATTTTAACATATCTTCTTTATATATTAAAAAATTTATGCTTAAATTTTATGTACAGATTTCATTTGCTGTTGAACAATGAATTTATGGCACAAAGTCCCAAAGGATATCTTCATCAAGATCACATACTAGGCAGGTGGAAATATTTGACCCCATGAGAATAAAGGAAATTGAGTTTGCATAGAGGATAATAATTGCAACCAATAACAAGGTAGTAGGTGGGAATAGATAGAAGGAGAAAGAGAGGGAAAGAGGGGACGAGAGAGTGGAGATAGCATTGCAATTCCTACCCCCTATCTTCTAGGCATGGATACAGCGACGGCTAGGCTTGGATATAGCGACGGCTAAGAGTCTAGGCGTGGATACAGCGACGGCTAAGAGTCCAGGAATGGATACAGCAACGGATAGGCGTGGATACAGTGATGCCTCATTCCTGTTACATCGGATTTTACACCAAAAAGTAAGAAATGTGGAAAACCTCCATGGAAAAATCCGCGCTTTTGTACTAGTGGAGGAAGAACATCCCGAAGAACAAGAAAATGCTGGAACTGGGGATATCCCTTCCACTTTAGCTGTAAATATAGAAACTCCAACACCACAGAGAAAAAGGAGGAGATCAAAGGATGAAATTAAGGCATCTCCACCAAAAACAAGGAAAATAACTAGGTCAATCGCAACAGCAGAAGTGGCAAGGGAAAGATGGGAAACCTTAGAAGCAAAAATCAAGATCCCCATTCTTAAACCCAAACCAATTGATGCCCCACTGGGGCCAATTGAAGAAGAACCTCAAATTGAAGGACTTCTGTTCAAAAATAGGCTATTAAAAGAGGAAGTCCATGCACTCAGAAAAGAATTGGAAAATTGGAAAGAAGCATGCAGAAAATAGAGTGAAAGGAAGCTGCACACATTGGTTGAAGCTGGAGTTCAATTGGAAGGATCAAATCCTACTGAGGCTGGCAATGAGGAAGAAAGAGTGGTCTATCCTACCTGTGGTGAAATATTTGATGAGTCAGGTTATAAGGTTATAATTCGTGCCTTTACAACACAACAATATACACCTACAACCGTGGAAGGACATGGACAACCTGATTTGAGAGATGATCGAACTCCCAAAGAGAAACTTCAAGAGAAGGAAGTTGCAGATGAGTTGGATGCTGTCACACGAGAACCAGCATCTTTAAATATTCTTGATGAAGTTACTAATTTGAGAAGTGGTGAAATTCCCCAAGAGAAACTTCAGAAGAAGGAATCTTTAGATGAGCAGGATGCTGCCACATAAGAACTAGCATCCTTGAATATTCCTGTCAAAATTGCCACTAACCCTAGGACAGAGAAACCAGAGGATGAAGTTGTTCCTAAATTTATGGATGAAGATTGCAGTGAGACCCTGAAATCGTCTCATGACACAGAAATAATAGACACAGAACTACAATAGCAAAACAATGATGAGGTCGAATAGGATGCTGTCACACAAGAACCAACATCCTTGAATGTTCTTGTCCAAGTGAGAGAATAAGAACCAGGGACTGAAGGCACTCTGGAATTTAATGAAGAAATTTGTACTATGACCCCAGAATTGTATCAGGACACAGAGATACTAGAATTGGAATCACAAGAACAGGGAAATGAAGAAGTAAATCAGAATGTTGTCACACAAGAACCAACATCCTTGAAAATTGTAGTAGAGACTCCTAGGATGCAACAAGAGTCCAAACCTGAAGTGGATGTCATTCCTGATATGGATTTGGGTGAAGATGAACAAATTCAATCACAACCCTCAGGTGATACTGAAATCCTTGAGGAACAGCTGCATACTGAAGAAGACATCCAATCCCAGCAGCATGAGGAAAAAGAAGAACATGGCTCTATCACACAAGAACCAACAATCTTACATTCTCTGGCTGAAATAGCAGCTGATGATCAGATAGAGAATAAGATTAGAATTCAAGAGGAAGTTGCTCCACAAGAACCAAAATCCTCACAGTCAGCTGCCAAAGTTGCCAATGAAGAACCTCAGAAAGAAAATGATACACAAGAACCAACATATCCAGAAGTGGTGGAAGTTGTTGCTGAAGAAATTCTAGGAGGGGTTGCTGTTACACAAGAACCAACACTCCCAGAAATAGCTTCAGATGTGCAGGATGTCCAATGTGGAATATCAGGTGATAAGGTGTGGACTGAATCCCTTCAAAATTTTATTGACCTGGATTCTGACAAGGATGAGTATCCTGAAGAAGAATAAACTCTGCAACCCACAGGAGAAATCTCATTTTTTAGAATGGAGGTAAGAAAGTGGAAAAGCCAGGTGGAAGAATACCAAGAATGGATGGTTTCCCTCACTGAGCATAAAAGGACCATCAGGGGACTGAAGGAGAAATGGGTAGAAGAATGCATGACCCAGAGACTTCGAGAGGAATAACTACAGAAGGAGCTAAGGGAGCTAAAAAATTTCCAGTCTATGCAGAAGGAAAAAGACCAGATGTATGCTCTTTCTCAATAACTCTTGGGCACTAGGATACCTTCCTCTTCTTACCCTGTCTTTTTATTTGAACAATTTGTTTGGTTTAAGTTAAGGGCTGTGAAAGAAGGGAGATCATTTGAGATAACAACCTCAACAAAATTCTTGGAAACATTTTTGAGAAGCAATTTTGAAACCAGAATTTGCTATGTGAATTGTATTTGCATGAGATGGCTTGTCCACTGGACCGCCATTCAAATCCTATCCCTTTTTCAGGAGATGTTCAGTTGAGGTATTTTGCTTCTTTTGTGAGCAATCATGCTCAGTGGGAAAGGTATTTTCAAACATTTTCTCACAATGAATCCCAATATAATCTGTGGGTCCGAAGTGAGCCTCAAAATCCTCGTATTTTTCTTGCTCGACATCGGAGTTTATGCTCATGCCCTATCTAGACTCGACATATAATGGAACTGCAAGAAGAATTTATTTCTACTTGCATCATCTATATCTCCATATATCAACAAACAACTTTGGAAGGCAGTAAGCACAGGTGGCAGGTTGCCTCTCCTTCCCTCAGGAATAGAGACCCCTATTATTTTAGAAATTTTGAACAGGCACTTTCCAGGGTTGAGGGTTATGTTGGATGTATTAGGGAGTGTGGGGCCAATTGGCTGGGCCTGAAATTTAAATTTCCCCTCATCTGGTGGCCAAAAAAACCATACAGGATGGATTTCTCACTGACCAAGGAAGAGGAGCAGCAATGTTGGAGATATTGGGTTAACCATAGGGGGTTCATAGAAAAAGAAGGGATGTCTGAGTTCCCCTACAACTTCTCTTCACTCCATGAATAGAGCATAGTGCAAGATTCAGATTCAGAATAATGGAGGTTGTTGCATGAGGACATGCAATAGGACAGTTGGGGGGAGATGTTGGGCCTAGAAATGGACCCTTTTTTACCATCCTTATTCACCTCTTTTTGCCTTATCCTACCCTATTGAGCATGCTAAACATATGTTTTCTCTTCACTCCGTTCCTCAAGTCACCAAGGTAGGATTGGTTATTGTCTTATTTTATTAATACTTATGATTGTGGTAATTAAGGATTTATATCTCTCAATATGCTAACATATGATGGTTGATAAAGGTATTTTGAGATATAGAGACTATGGGTATAGCGAGCTAAACATGCTAAGAAAAGGATGGGCATTCATCACTCAAGCTGATCGCCATCCATCCTACAATTGCCCAAAGAATACGGTCCCAGTATGTTATTCCAGGCAAAGCTGTACAAAGATAGCTGCAACAGAATGCGACAGATTTGGAGGTCAACAGTGCGCTGTTGCTCATGTATAGTTGTGATCTGAGGATATCATTATTTTTGGGTCAATTAATAGTTTCCCTATATTTCCTATCTTCCATCCTACCATGGTTGTAATAGCTGTTGTAATTTAGGGCGCTTAAAGATCAGAGATCTTCATGGTTGCCCAATAATAGGGATAGGATGTTATGATTTACATTGTATAAATATGGAGAACTGTTCTAAGCCAGGGGTTGAACCCCTAACCAATTCATTGTATTAGCTGTGACTGAGAGTTGTGTAATTGATCTTCCTTTTTAATACAAGGAGTTACTTCAGATCTAAGGGTTTTAACGTGCGTTATATCCAGCATCTCTGTGTGAAGGCTGGGCCCGCCTTCCCACAAGGATTGCTGAGTTAAATTAGGCATTTTAATTATTCTATCGTGTGATGTTATGTTAATTTTATTTCTTCATAGGAAGCTGTAACAGTTGTGGATTTACAGTGTGTTATTAATTGCATCTCTTTGAAATCTATAGTGGCATGGTGTGATAGTCGACTGAGTAGGTAATTATTCCTTATGCGATTGTGTGGTAGCTGTAACAGCTATGTTCATCCTTAGATATTTTAGTTGTTGTTTCCATGAATCCTTGCAATTTGTTCCTTGCTTTTATGGTTGAAGAATTTCATTCCTGTACTTTGAATTCATAGGATAGTTGGACTCAATTTCTGTACTCTGAATTCCTAGACTAGCTGAACTCAATTCATGGATTTTGGATTTCTAGGATAATCAAATTAAGATGGGTAAATCATTAGATGATTTGGTAAACAGGATCTCATTTTCTGTAAGAGTAATCTAGATGTGATTTCATGAATCTTTCAATTTCTAGATCAAGAACATCAGAAGGTAATTGTGATTGTATTCTTTAGAAGGTAAACTAGAATAGGTGGATTCTCGAGATGAGCATAGCTGAACAGAGAATAGGATTGTTCCTTTACAACAACTCAGTGTTTAAGCATATATTGTGCATGTTATCCTTGAAATACAAGACTTCCTTGGGTTGACAATAGATATTGCACACTCTGTATGTTAGCTGTAGTTCACTTGCATATTGGGTTCCCAACAAAAGGCCCCATTGCTCTTTTATCTTTGTACATTTTTAATAAAATAATTAACCAAAAAAAAGATATATAAGATATAAAGTACAATTTTAATGTCATTATATTGTAAGTTTAGGTTTTAGTAAATAATAAATAGTTTCAAATTATGGGAATATGAAGTGAATAGTCATTTTTATTATCCTTGATATTGTAAGAGGGTTACACTTGTGATAAATCAAGCTTGCATGATGATTTAATGTATGGACTTGGGTACATGTGAACCTTGGCTTAGAGATGTTACTCTTCTTTGATTGATTTGATAATGAGTTGTCGATAGTAGCAATTGGATGAGGTCTCTTCATGGCATTTTGATGGATTCCATAACATGTTGTTAATAGATAACATATTGATCAGCTCTCTCCTTTTTAACAATGTTGGCATGCTTGGAATATTGTTTGCTTAGCATTGATGGAATTGTTTAACACTTTGTGCATTTTATTGAGTGGGAAGCCATCAACTTAGGGTCTCCCTCAGTTTTAAAGTGTTGATAATTATGCCTTGATGACATGAATGCCTATGGTTTGTACTTTGCTATGTTTGGCATTACTTAGTTAAGATCACCCTAAACGGTTCCAACAAGATTATTGATATAGTTATGTGGGTTTGAAGTCTCCTAGCTAAAATGACTTAACATATATGAGTAAATTTCATACATATTCCTTCAAACCACATTATGTTTAACATCCATTTATGGAGAAGTAGCCTTGTACACACTTAATAAGAGTTATTTGGGTGTATCCGTCCTTGGTTGAACTCTATTTGACCACATGGAGGATTAATACTAGACCAACCTATCTCTTTGGAGTGGTATCACACTTGGAAGATGATGATTGCAAAATAACCTTTGGTTTTCCATGGACCACCCTCGCTTATAGCACATCTTTTGATGCATTCACACATGTTTTTGTTAAAATGTTGGCACATGTTTCTAGGGTGCATTCTTCTTGTTCTCATGATTTGAATACCTTATTTCTAGGGTGCATTCTTCTTGTGCTTATTGTAGGAAGGATTTCTCCTTGCTATAGGGGCACGAATGGCTCCCTTCTGTCCATAGGATAGAAGGGTGGGTTCCTGCTAGTGGGTAAATGCAGAAAATAAAAACAAAAACGAAAATGGACAGAACAGTAAACTAAGCTATGAACAGAAAGAAGAGAGAAGCAATGGTGAACCCCTCTGCAAAGACAAGTTAGGGTTCCGCCTCCAAAGACCTGCAAATAAATCCTAAGCTATAGTAAAACCTGCAAAACAATGTTAAACATAAAACTTGCAAATGGAAACAAGGGTTAGAAAGCAAAGAAAACAAATAAACAAGACATGAAAGACAAGTTATACCTTCTCTGGTGGAAATGGGCCACCATGCCCTAGTTTGTGGAAGCACCTCTCTTGGATGGGGAGCTTTGGCTTAATGGAAATGGAGGAGAGGGAGTGGGTGGCTTGAGAGGCAAAGGTGTCTCAAGGCATCCACGGGCAGCATAACAATATGCAAGGGAGAAGTTGTTTGAGAGTGACCCCCCACCCTCCTTTTATAGTTTTTTCAAGGGGTTTTAGGGTTTTAAGCCCTTGGTCAGGGATTTAGCCCCCTTTTTGGGCTTTAGCCCCTTCCGCCCTAACTTTAGCTCCTTTTAGGATTTTAGCCCCTTCTTGGGGGTTTTAGCTCCTAGGAGACTATTTTGGGCTCCTTTTTGGGGTTTTTAAGCTCTTTTCTTCATCCTTTAGCTATTTTGAGGGTGTGGGGGTCTAATGGAGTGATATGAGGGTCGTGAGATGGTGTCCTTGGGTGGTGTAGGCCATTGAGAGATGAGTGGGGGATTTTTGGGTTAACACTTATGTTTCTAGGGTGCATTCCCTCATGCATTTCTATACCTTATTTATTAAAAAAAAATTCTTCCTTGAATCAAGGAATCTAAGAAACCACTCAGCTAGCACTGTAATCGCACGCCAGACAAATAAACCATGTGGTAAGGCCATCCTAAATGTTGGATGTAAGAACTATCTATCCAACAATAGGTAAAATTGTCACTGTAGTCGCATGAAGTTTTGAAGGGTTTCTCACTTAATGGTTGACAGTGGGTTTCCATGGAAAACAAAGGGAAAAGAAAAAGTAACCCATATATTTAAGGGAATTAGGAATTTAAAAAACAATAACGATGTCGATGATGAGTGAATGATTTGTTTGCATAAGAACCTCATAAAAATATAAAAACGAGGACCACTCAAGGCGGACGTGAAAATAAGTTTGGATCGTGTTTATATTTATCTCTTACGTTACAAATGCAGAGCTTTTAGTATTTGTTCACGCATTATTTTCTTTCTTTGATTTGAATTGCCAGAATGAAGGGGAAGAAAGGCTCATATACCTTGGATTTTTCCAAGATGCCACTCAAAAGGCCACAGCTCGTCTTTCTAGAGTCTACAGGTATTCCAGAGAGAAATCGAGGCCTTTAAAACAAGGGGTTTATGCCATGGAGGGAGTTGTTAATATTTTTGTCATGCCCGTCTACTAGAAGGTCGAGGGAAATCCTTTCGAGATTCTGCAATTCGCAAAAAAAATGTTGGGTAATGTGATCAATCAGCTTGACAGTTGTGTGCCCCAAACTCTGAAATCATGAACTTGTGAAATTTATCGCACGGCAAAAAGGGCACCAGAAGTTGCCAAGTCCATCGTAACCGATGTTGGACAAGTTGGAGTAGTGGAAAAGACCAAGGAAATGACAAATACTTTGTATTCCAAATCTTAACCCTCTGCCCAGAACTTGTATAACAAGTATGAACCTGTTGCAGAGAAATGGTGCATGTTGGCATGGTTCAAGATTCGTGGGTTTCCTTTTGTTCCCCAACTTGTAGAGGCGCTTATTCTTCCCAGTGTTTATTATGTTGAGAAGTATAATTATGGGGTTCAGTATTTGTTTGAGGTGGAGTATCGAGCAACGGCCTGCCTCCCTGTTGTACCTGTCGAGAAGATTAAAAGCACAATCTACAGGGAATTGGAAAGGAAGGAAGGAAAGCAGATCAAAATAAATCATGAAATTGAAGATAAAGGAGATACTTCTGAATTTCACTGATACGGTTATGTTTGATTTGCAGTGCTTCCTACTATGAAGCCAAATTTTGAGGGATGTATTTGGAATTGAAGTTGATAGGTGTTGTACTTTCTTTTGGTAATTTCTGACTATTCTATTGTGCATTGGCTAGTGATGCCTATGACTATTGTACAATGTGGGTGGTTTAATACTATACGTTCTAAATGTTGCAAATTTCTTCTAAAAAAATTTATTTTCTTTCTTATTGATCGTTTCCACCCCTTACATCACTCTTTCCACAGGGGTCATCAAGGTTCCAAAGTTTTTTACATGCAAATGGATATTTTCCTCTCATTTACTGCCACTGTCAGGTGAGTTTTCATATTCATCCATTATTTTTTCCCTCAAAATTCTGATACAATTCGTGGCTTGTGTTTTCATGGGTACGGGTTTATTCATTATTCTCGTCAATATAGATTTGTCAAGTTTTCTGTGAGGGCTTGTGATATTTTCTCAACTCACTACTTTTTCGGCCAGGGTTTGAGCGATCTGCGCAAGCCCTCTTTCTTCTATGGTTATTTTGTATGTATAGATATTAAATCTTTATGTTTAAATCAGGGTTTATGCAATTTTTAGTCAGAAGTTTTCCTGGGTAAGGGTTTATTCATTATTCTCTTCAATATAGATTTGTCAAGTTTTCTATGCCTGGATCCCGTCCTAACTGAATCAGTATTGGCCTCACTGACCTGCCCTAAGGACTGGTACCTTCTCTGAGCACCGTACTAGACCAGACTTGAGAGTATCAACTCGAATATCAGCAGTTGAGACTCGTTCATTAATCAATGGGTTTAACCGACGTAACCTTCCATGGGTGGAGAATTGGAATTTGACGAGCATTTGCCCATTTGTGAACATTTTTCCTGTCAAATAGGGGTAACAATTGGCCAAATCCGTTTTGTTAAATGTTTAAAATCTTTGGTTGAACATTAAAACAACAGTTTAATATTTCATAAAAAATTCATTATGCCTATATACAGTGTTGGAATCCAAAAGGTTCAAGTCCAAGTCATCAGTGTCCACCTGGCAGGCTTGCATGGTGGCACCATCCACGTGAAGTTTGCATTATTAAATGCCCATTACAATTTTCCATGGCCCAGCCCATCTATTAATGGATTATGGCAGTGAATGCCATTGAATGTCGCTATGTGAACAATGAATTCAACATTTTGGTGTTTGGTGTATCTCCCATGGTATTTTTTGGGATACGAGACATGCGATGATTAGAAGGAACTTAAAGTGGAGTTTTTCAGCCCGGCTGAATATTGGACGAATGCATTACTCGTGGGAAATGGTTGTTTGGGAGGCATGGTGTGGGGTGGAGTCCAGTCTGATTGATTGCAGCTCAATGGTACATTTTATTGCTATTTATATCACTTCTGTTTTTCAGATTTCTCATTTGAAATTGCATATGAATGATTACTTTGTTTTTCCATTCTCCTAGTCATGGATTATTGTTGTTTCTTCCCCCCAAATGCAAAAGAAACAGGTGAAATTGAAATCAAAACCATTGGTGGGTATCATTGGTGGTCTGTGTCATAAATTACTATTGTTTATTCCCTGCCAAAAGAAGACAAATACAGATGACATTGAAATTAAAACCATTGTTGGGTGTTAATGGTGGTTTGTTTCATAGATTACTCTTGTCTCTTTCATCCCAAAAATCAGGAAAAACCAGATAACATTGAAATCAAAACCATTGGTGGTGTCATTGGTGGCTTGTGGATCAGTGAAAGTTGATATCCCACTCACCATCATTTGAATTTCTCTAAAGACATGCTTGTATTGTGTTTATGCCAGTGCTAGTAAAAGAGATTTGGATTGGGTATTGTTATAATTTTGGGGTGAATTTGTCTAAAACCGAGACATTTTTTGATTTGTGTTTGTGCCAGTTCCAATGAAATGTATTGGGTCTTGGCATAATTTTAGGGTGACTTTGCTTGAAACATCAAACAACTTCTTAGCTGAAAGAAGCTTGAGGAGTTGAATGTTGCAAACTAGGTTTTCTTATTAGCACTATTTTTTAGAATGGAAGTCAGAAATATCAGGAAAAAAGCATTTTGGTAGACACCTGAGGAAATATAAGCTAGATAGAGTCAACCTTTGTTTAAACAACCAACAAAATAGACTTAGAACTTGCAACCAGTTTTGAAGATAAAATCTCACATCTACTAGCTTGATTGTAATTTGTCTTTAGAAATGTTGATAGTATCAGCAAAGCCATTGCTGAAAGCAATTCCCTTGGGAATGAAAAATCAAGGTCTGAATGCATTTATCTAACAAGGTATAATTCTCAATATTTCAGCCTTTTCCAAAGTTAGAATTGATTAATCAAAAGAAATATTGGAGTGATTGACAAAAAGAAAGATTGGAATTTCTTTAAGAGTTTTTTCAAAATTATTTTCAGACAATTTAATTCTTGTAGAGCTGTTTGTTTAAGTTGCAAGTGGGGAAACTCAAACATGTCTACATTGCATTGAAAATGACAATTATTTTTAAACAATCCTTCAGACAAACTCTGAACATACTATACATATGCTTCATTTTCCAAGTATGGAATTCATAGCTATTGTTGGTATAGGTTGGCATAGTTCATTCTCTTTTACCTTGTCTTGCAATGGCTTTTCTTTTAAGAATTTCACACTGTAGGATTTTTCTAGTCATCTATACAAGTCGCATGGTACTTGCTTTAATCTTGACATTCATATCAACCTACCTAGTACAAAAAATTTTAGGGTAGAGAGAATAACTTACAAACCTGATCTCATCACATTTTTCATGTTTGCTAGTTGAAACCCATTTGAAGCAAGGTATGATATGTGTGCCTCAGCGATTGTATATTTGTAATTTATATTTTATTAAAAAAAAACACTATTTGTTATTCAGAGATGGTATGGAAATTACATGCAACATGTGCATATTGCAATTGTAGAATTAATGGATATTTCATTTCTGCCCTTATAAAAAATAATCCTCGGTCCTACTCTTTTTTTCTTTCTTTCTTTTTTAAATCAACCCACCCCATTGGAAAGGTTCTACAATATATTTTGTTCTTTCTTCTTTTTAATCTCAATCCACCCACTCAACCCACTTTATCGGAAAAGGTTCTTCCACAATCCTCTTTTTTTTTTTTCTTCCACATTAAATTTCTTCCACAGGAAATAACTGAATACTAGACGAACGCATCTTGCTCTTGAGGTTTGTGAAATTGGTAGGCATTGTTGAAGTTCTTTATCCCAAACAAACAGTCTGATGCAATTACACATTATAGGAGGTATGTATAGTGAAAGGATGTCTTTCCTTGCCATACTATAGTTACCAGCCAATACCAAGTGTTCACTCTTTCACCAACTAGTGATTCACTTATTCTTTGTAACTGGTTATCATTTTTGTGAAGATTCCAACTCCGAGATAAATTATATCAGACCTTATTTTTCCAAATATTATTGTGGTGAATGTCTTTTAAATATGTAATGCTTTCATTATATATATGGTGGATCTTTCTCTTGAGGTTTGTGAAATTGGTAAACATTGTTGAAGTTCTTTATCCCAGTTTGAAGAAAATACACATTATATGAGGCCTGTATAGTGAATGGGTGTTTTTCCTCGCCATACTATAGTTACTAGCCAATACCCAATGCTCACTCTTTAACCAACAAGTGATCCATGTTTCTCTGTAAGTGGTTATCATTTTTGAAAATATTCTAGCTCTAAAATAAGTTATATCAGCCTTTATTTTGCCAAATATTATTGTGGTGAATGTATTTTAAATCTATAGTACTTTCAGTATATATATTGTTGATATTACTCTTGATAATTGGTAAGAATTGTTGAAGTTCTTTATTTCAGAAAAACAGTCTGAAGAAAATACACATTATAAGATGTTTGTACAATGAAAGGGTGTTTCCCCCCCCCACCCCATACTATAATTACCAGCCAATACTAGGTGTTCACTCTTTCACCAACTAGTGATCTACGTATTCTCTATAAGTAGTTATCATTTTTGTGAAGATTCCAGCTGTGAGATAAATTATATTAGACCTTATTTTTCCAAATATTATTGTGGTGAATGGATTTTAAATTTGTAGTACTTTCATTATATATATGATGGATGTTTCTCTTGAGGTTTGTGAAATTGGTAAACATTGTTGAAGTTATTTATCCCAGTTTGAAGAAAATACACATTATAGGAGATCTGTACAGTTTGAAGTGTGTTTTTCGATATATTTTTATCTCATAACTTGGGAACGCTATCCATAAGTTCTCGATCAGGGAACTTGTACCTATGCAAGGTCTCCAAATGATTTGGGCTACTGGTATATCTGAATTTTTTTTAATCTCCATCCTTAAAACATATTTGGTTTTGATTTTCTTTCTCACCTTAGTAAGGGAATGACATTATTTTCCTACATCCCACTCCAGATAAACTAGACTAGAAGCTTTCTTTTCATATTCTGAATCCAAATAGGGATGTAGACAAGCAAGTGTCAATACATGTTAAAGATAATGCACAGGTACAAGCTCATGGATGCAAGTTATGAGATAGAAATATATCAAAAAACACCCTTTCACTATATAGACCTCCTATAATGTGTATTTGAGAAGTCACGATACATGTTGTCATGAATTCTCCTTATATAGTGATGATAAAATTGTATGGAAAACACATGACAATATACCTTGAGAGAGAAAAGATTAATTTCCTTGGTCTTGTCAGTCCTGTGGGTAAAAGGGGTTGTTTCCCCACCTTTATTATACACCTTGGTCTTATGGGTATGGGGGTTGCCTTACCACCTTGTTTTGATGCTTAGTAGACTTATGGTCCTTTTGGTCCTAGCACCCTTGTTGCATGTGGTACCATGAGAACCTTTGGTATGATGAAATAACCTTATTTTATTTTATTTTATATGACCACTTGACTGTTAGTACCCTATCCTATGTCAACTTAACATTATTTTATGTTATGTTTGGTAACAACCCTAAAAGATAGGGGTTTGTGGATTAACCTTTCTACAAGGCTTGTTAAGATTATAAATTCAAGCCTTGAATTTCATTTTAGAGAGTGTGTTCACAAGAGAAATTTGAAGATATGATCTTTCACTTGTCTAGGGTTTGTTGCTGCTAATAGATTGACGTCTAGGGTTTTGTTTCTATCTCTGAGCTGCCACCACCTCTCCTCTCGGCTTGCTAGTGTTTTCATCTTCCTGTTCAAGTTGTTGTTGTTATGAATAAGTCGTGTCAATCTTCTCATCTTGTTAAGGGTTTCCTTGACGTGTGTTGATCTTCCTTGAGATGGGCATAATATTTTGTAGGATGCTAATTCTGATAGAATCCCTTCTTGGGGAGGCCATGACTAATAAACACCTTTCTGTTAATGGTTGTGACTAATAGAATCCCCTTAGGGTTGGGACGTGACTAATCTAAGCCCCTTAGATTTGAAATGTGATTGAGTTGCTAGTTGGGCCATGACTGTGTGGAACCCTTCTTGAGCTGGGTCATGACTAGGTAAAACCCTTCTTGGGTAGGTCGTGACTGTTTGACCTTACCTTAACTAAAACATATAATGTTGATGCTTTCTCTAACAGGTTGTGACTATTGATGACTTTTTTGAGCCCTCTTGGACACATCATGAATTTTTTGTGACTTCTTAGATTGGGTCGTGATCACTATTGCTTTTCCAGGATGTGACCCTTCTGCTGTTTGTTGGAGCGGATCGTGACCCTTAGGACTTGGGGTTGTTTAGACTTGAGCTATGACTCTTGGATGCCACATGTGCTAGGCTATGACCATTGTGTGTGCTCATTGAACTTGAGTTGTGACTTCTATGAGGTGTTTGTACATAGCTATGATTCTTGTGGGTTGTTAGGACTCTTACTTGACCTTGCTGGGTTGCTAAGATCTCAATTGTGACTTGTGTTAATCTTCTTGAACTGGTTGTGATCCTGCTAGTGCCTAACTGTGTTTGGGGCTGGGTATCACTGTTGGTGTTTTCACACTTGGCAACCGAGTCATATTGACTTCTACTATATGCGCCTAACCTTATTCCTAACCTTTTCTCTCTCAATGTATGTCAATTGTTTCATTGTTGATATTGTCCTTTTAGTGACAAGATTTGATCCTAAAAGTATCTGAGTATAAGGCTGATTCAAACCAGATATGAACCGACATTGTTATTTATTAGTTGTCGGTCATTAGTTTGTTTTGTGTACTATATTATTAGTTATGTTCTGTACATTGCATTTGATGAAGTGTATATCAAGGGCCAACTTTAACACAGTGACCATTGGAGTGTTAAAGTTAAAAGAGATGAAAGTTATGTTTTCTAAATTTATCTTGCCTTGCTACAGTTGTACCAATTTTGGGGTTGAGTATCACTGCTGGGGTTTTCACACTTGGTGACTGATTCATATTGACTGCTACTGTATGTGGGGCTAAGTATCACAGCTATGGTTTTCACACTTGGTGACTAAGCCATATTGGCTACTACCCCATATTGGTGTACCCCATTTAGATCAGTTTTTCGTTGAGCAATATGTAACTTTTAAAATTTCTGGTTGTTGAACATCTGCTAGATTATAAATTGTTTTTCTTGGATTCGAACTTTAGAATTCATAGTTTAAGGACATATATAATGTAGTGTGTATATGATTGCAGAGAATGATAGGGTTGTAGCATAGATTAATATAGAAAGTACTTCAGATCCGTCCCATTTGGATTATATTTACTGAACACTTTGAAGTGGGTGACCAATAAATTGTTTGAGTAGTTGGGTTGATGATAGTCAACAACTTAGAGGAATGAGTGGCACTACGATAGAATTAGGAATTGAGGATAATTTTATTTCTCAGTTATAGAGGGCTCAACTAGTTGATGACACAAAATCATATTAGGCCCATGATACCACCTTATCACAGGAAAAAGGTGATGCTACTGCCTCACAAGCTGCAGATGCTGGTACTGTAATGATAGAATCTTTACAATCATAGGATAATGATATCTAGAGAATCAAGGAACGTAATCAATCCCATGTTGAAGATAATACAATATATCATCCTTTGTCAACCATTAGATACTCAAAGTTTTGTACTAATCTTTTTTACCATTATAGAGCACTATGTAAGTTAGGTTCCCAAATTCTTAAAGGGTTCTAGCTCAATGGAAGAGCGCCTGCCTTACAAGCAGGAGGTTGGTGGTTCGATTCATTCATGCCCTAATGATACTATAATATCGGTTAAAAACAACTAAATTAGTAAGCAAAAAATAAGAGATAGGTGACCAAAAAAAAGACCAAAACTTGTATATAAAATTACTAAAAATGACTAAATTAGTGACCAAAACATGAGAGATGTGAAACTAGGCATTAAAAAGGATGCAACACGTGGTGCTAATGATGAAGCGAAACATGGCGTTGATATGGTAGAAAAATAAGACATTACTTTGGATGCAAAATATGGCGCTACATAGGAAGCAAAATATGGTGCAACAATAGAAAAAATATTTGGCATCGTTTTGGTAGAAAAACACGATGCAAAAAAGGAAGCAAAAATTGATGCAAATTTGGAAGCAAAAATTGGCACATATTTGGAAGTAAAACATGGTGCCAAATGGGATACTAAAGTGGTAGCAAAAATGGATGCAATATTGGATGCTAACATGGTGCTATTAAGGATGTAAATATGGTGCTAACGATGGTGTCATTTAAGAAGCAAAAGTAGACACTCGCTAGGAAGCAAAATATGACGTTATCTAGGAAGCAAACATTGACGTTGTTTAGGAAGCAAAGTTGGACGCTATTCTGGAAGCAAACCTCGACGTTGCCTAGGAAGCAAAGTTGGACGCTATTCTAGAAGTGAAAAAAGAGACACTATTTTGGATGCCATAAAGGATTCTATTTAGGAAGCAAAAAAGGCGTTTTCGTGACGCTTTAAGTTTTTTCCATGACACATCCCATTTAGCGTCTAGTTTTACCACTCAATGTAAAAAAAAATTACACTAAAAAGGGACGCTAAATGGGACGCTAATTCTAGGATTTGTTGTAGTGCACTTGTATTATCTAATACAACCAAATGGATTAATTGTTTTAATAAGCATACAATATCTCTATAGCTGAAAGGCTTAACATTTACAAGAAAAAATGAACTAGGATTTAAGACTTACAAACTAACACAGAAGTCGATTCAACCGATATACCAAATAAATACTCTGTATAAAATCACATTAAGTTTTACAGTATAAAAACAATTTCCATATAAGTCACTATCTAAGAATGTTTAACAAGTCGAGGTTTCAAGGCCCGTAAGTCCAATGTTACCAAGTATTTTAAATAATAAAAAACTACAGCTAAGTACCCTAGGCTTAACAACAAGGAAACACTGTAACCCAAACCGAATTAAAAACCCACGATGGCAAGAACACAATAAATAAACAATATACAGTGCAATATTTTTCTTTCAAAACCTTATGACAAATTTTATAGAGTAGTATTGAAGGTTTCCAAAAACTTGTTTTCAAAACAAATTCTTCCACTATTTATTAAAACAAAATATCACACAGACAGTAATGAAAATTATAACGATTCAGATAATATACAAAGAAATTTTAATAATTGTATCGAAAACATAAAACTGAAATAAAAGCTATTTTTTTACAACGGCTTATTTTCCCTTAAAATTTATAATAGTTTTACAATAAAAAGTTTCATTACAATTTCCCATACTCCATGGCCTGTAAATAAAATAGAGGGAATGAAAACACATTTTCCCCGACACAGCACAAAGGCATTTAACATCACCATATATCTCTTCCAAAACACAAAGGAGTATACCGTAACGAAGGAGGCTCGTAACTTCCAAAACGAGTCCAGACCCTAAAGAACTTGGGTTTCCAACTTTTCCTTTTCATTGTTTTCACACCATAGAAGTCAATGGATCGTAAGGTTCCAAGGTCATGGGTCTTACCAGAACCTTCATTTCCAAGTACCCTCGACCCAAGTTTTTTTTCGTTAGACCAAGCTCCTTCAGCAAACTAGCTTTTGAAACCGCCTGCCATGACAACAATGTACAGAGGTTAAAACTTAAATTTTGATAAATGACATAATATATTTTCTAGAACATAAAAACAGAAAAAAACATGAAAACATCTTACCCTCAGTTCAGAAATCATAGCGAGGGAACCAAAGGTGGCGTCGATACGAAGGAGCTCGTGGCTACATATTGGCAAGAAAAACCTATGGATGACTGAACACATTTGTTTTCCAACCATGGAAGGGCCGAGAGCGGTCGAGAGCCTCGGATCTCCTCATCTATGAACAATGCAGAAAAATGCAGATGTTTTTAAAAATCCTAAGTTCTTTTCGTTAGGGTTTAACAACTGGAAAACACTTTAGAATACTTCATGTGATTGCATTTAAAACTCCCACCTACCTCCACGTCGACTAATTTTCCTTACCCACTTCTCTATAGTCAAAAAATAATTTTGAGTTGAGGTTCATTTAGACCATGGTATAAATGTTTACTCTAAGATCGAAAGCCTTTATGAAAATACTTTTCCTTTTTACTTTTAAGACCGCCCTTTGAAACCTTGTTTCTTAACCTTTGCTTGTCATCTTAGGATTATAGATGATATGGTTGCTTGGGATAGAATGAGCCCCCTTTTTTAAGGACACCTATGTTATCACCAGATTAGAAATGGATTAGATTACAATAAGCTAAGTAAGACCCTAATACCCTGTAAACCTTAGCATCGAGACAGGGTTGTAAACAAAAAATTAACAATTGTTGAATCCACACAAAACTGTAACATAAGACAAGGTATGCATGACACTTTTAACATGATGATGCAAGCACGTCAACTATAAACCACGACAAGCAGGCTTAAGACTTAAATCTTTACAATCAAACAAGTAAATTTGTCTAGTTTTGTTGTCATACTTGAGATGTCTTTTTCGATTTGTTAAAATCATAGTTTAAGTTAAGTCCTAGGATGTAAGTGGAATGCAGGATTTTACCATAAATTTTCTTATGAGCTATGTTGTAACCTAGGTTTAGATATCTTACCTAAATAAACCCTAAGTAACAATTTTTTTTACTTATGGATTTTGGAGTTGTTACATGTAGTATCAGAACGAGTTTTCAACACTAGGCCTGAAGCTGGCTCAACTCGCATACAAAACAGGAAAACAAAAATACTGACTATGTTAAAAAATTGTTTATGTACAGAAATATAAATTTTTATTTTGCAATAAATGGAATGAGTAGAGGAATCTATTGAAGATGGATCACATCATAATAATCCATATAATATATATGTGGAACTAAATAATCAACCATCGGAATTACTTCAAACTGTAAATGACTTAAAAGCTGAATTACAAACTGTAAAGGAACATAATGAAAGGATCCTAAGAGAACAGGAATAATTAAATCAGATACTGCTAGATAAATTACATAACGAAGGAAAGGATAAAAGAAAATAACATGAATCTGAATATGAAACTATATCCTACAAGCGTAAAGGTAAGAACCTAAAATTTTATGATAATGAAAGTAATTCCTCTTCAGGAATTAAGGTTTGGTCACGTAGAGAAAAGCATAAATATTCTAATGAAAGTAGTGATAGCGACAACAGTCCTAAAAGAGAAAATATAAACCTTATGAAGAAATTCATGAGAGTTTAAGAAGATAAAACCCCCTATGTTTAATGGTGAGGTGGAAAAAGGTGAAGAAGTCGAGGCATGGTTGTCAGGTATGAAAAAATATTTTCAAATTTATAATTACTCAGGTAGGCTGAAAGCTAGAATGACTATCTATAACTTAACTAGAAAAGCTGATATATGGTGGTAGGATATAAAAAGAGTGAAAAATATTAAAGAAAAATATGTAACTTGGAGGACTTTCAAGAAATACTTTAAAAGAAAAATTGTATATAAATAGTAGTATGAAGAAAGAGATAAGGAATTTTATGATCTTAAGCTAGGTTCAATGTCAATGAAGGAACTAAGTAGTAAATTTTTGAGTTTAATACGCTACGTACCTTATATTATTGATGAAAATCCTACGATAGAGAGGTTCCTAACTTGTTTACCTCTTAGATTCAAGGACAGAATTGAATATGACAATCCAAAAACTATTAAGGAGGCAATGAGGAAAGATTATTTATGTTATGAACAAAGCAAAAATAAAAAATAAGACATACCTAACTGGAAAAGTGAAAGAACAAATAATTTTGAACAAAGAAGAAAAGGCTTTAAGGCCACCAGAAATTTCAGAAATAATTCCCGAAACCATTCTAAGAATGTTTATCAAGGAACATATAATAAAAGTAATACACATCATAATTTTACAGCAGCTAAGAGCAGGGACATACCTAACAATTATGTAAAAAATAATGAACAAAGAGAACCTACAAAATGTTGGGAATGCCAGGGACCTCACTATGTAAAGGACTATTCAAACAGGAAGAGACATTTTAGCAATGTGCATACAATACATGAAGAAGCAATTGTTGGTCACGTAGTGAATGAAATGCCCAGAATTAATGCATCCTTGGAGAATCGAAATGATGATCACCAAACATCCATGGTTGAAATAGAAGGTATGATACAAAACAAACCTATTTCTATTTTGATAGACCCAGGTGCTAGTTTAAGCTATGTTTCACCTAGTATAGCAGAAAGTTGTAACTTGCGTTTGAAAAAGTTTGAAAAAATCTTGGTTGGTTCAGTTAGCTACATGAACCAAAAGAAAGGTAGTTAGCTATGTTGAAAATTGTGAAATGTTTTTGAGTCAATTCAAAACTCAAGTGAAATTAAATGTGTTACCGCTAGGGTCATTTGATGTTTTAATAGGTATGGACTGGCTGGAAAAACATGAAGTAGTTTTAAATTGTTTTGAGAAAACATTTACATGTATTGATGAAAAAGAAGAAACAATTACAGTAAAAGGAATACCTAGAAAAGTTTTTGTTAGACATTTTTCAACTTTGCAAATGAAAAAGTTTGTACGTAAAAGTTGTAAAGTTTTGTTATGCATGTAATGAATGACGAACACATGAATAAAGAAGATAAGTTAAAATTCGATGATATACCAATATTAAAAGAATTTTTAGATGTATTTCTGGAAGAGATTCCAGGATTACCTCCGAAAAGAGAATTTGATTTTACTATTGAATTAGTACCAGGAGTTGTACCTAATTAAAAATCTCCTTATCAGATGAATATCCTAGAAATTAATGAAAATTAAAAATACAACTACAAGAGTTGATAGATAATAATTACATAAGACCAAGTGTATCCCCTCAGGGAGCACCTGTCTTATTTGTTAAAAATAAAGACGGTACCTTAGATTTATTTATATATTACCGTCAGTTAAACAAGATGACAATTAAAAACAAATATCCATTTACCCGCATAGATGATCCATTCGATCATATACACAATGCAACGATATTTGCAAAAATAAACTTGAGATCTGGATATCATCAAGTCATAATTAAAGATGAAGATATTTTTAAAACTACATTTAGAACCCGTTACAGGCATTACGAGTTTGTAGTTATGATATTTGGGCTAACAAACGCTCTAGCATCTTTTATGTGTTTATAAGCTAAATTGAGTAAATGTGAATTATTTAAAGATAAAATACAGTATCTAGTCCATGTGATATCTAAGCAAGGGATATCAATGGATCCTAATAAGATAAGAGCAAATATGGAATGGCATGTTCCTAAGGATGTATCAGATGTATGATCATTCATGGGGATTACATACAAGGATTCTCAAAGATTGTAAATCCCATTACATCCTTACAGAAAAAGGGAAAAATATTTGTATGAGATCTAAAATGTGAAGAAAGCTTTAATAAGTTAAAATATTTTTTAACTGTTGCACCTATCTTAAAAATAATAGATCCAAATAAGGACTTTGTTGTATGTACTAATGCATGTAATGAGGCCTAAGAGGAGTATTAATGTAAGAAGGTCATGTAATAGCATATGAGTCAAGAAAGTTAAAAATACATGAAAAGAATGATGCTACCTACGATTTAGAGTTGGCTGCCATAATACATGCCTTGAAAATGTGGCGTCATCATATAATTGGTAGAAGATTTTTATTAATGTCTAATAACATAAGTTTGAAACACTTGTTTGATCAACAAAATATGAACGCAAGAAAAGCAACATGGTTAGCTTTCCTTAGCAAATACGATTTCAAGATCAAACATATAAAAGGAAAGGAGAATAAGGTGACTGATGCCTTAAGAAGAAATGAAAAACTGAATTTTATAGCTGCTGTTAGTAGATATAAAACAGAATTGGAGGATAAGTTTGAATATAGAGTAAAAATGGACAAAGATTATCAAAATTTAAGAGGAAAAGTTACAGAAAATAAATCTGAAAATATAAAAATAAGGCTTCAGTTGGAATGAAAAAGGTTTAATGTTGTATAAAAACATATTATATGTACCTAATGTACCATAAATTAAATTGTTGATCTTAAGTGAAGTACATAAAAGTCCTTACTCAAGACACCTTGGTTAACAAAGGATGTTAACAATGCTAAGAAATGATTATTTATGGCCTAATATGAAAAATGAAGTAGCTGAATATATAGCTAGGTGTATAGAATGCCAGCAGGATAAAGTTGGGCATCGACACCCATCAGGTTTATTGCAACCATTACCAATCTCATATTGGAAATGTGAAATTATCATCCTTGATTTCATAATAGGACTTCCTAAAAATCAAAAGCAAAATGATTTTGTAATGGTAGTGGTAGACAAACTTAGCAAGGCAGCTCATTTTATACCCGTTAAAATTACTTATAAGGCTGCTAATATTGCCGATATTTTTATGAAGGAAATCTTTCGCTTGCATGGAATTCCTAAGGTGATCATTTCTGATAAGGATCCTAAGTTTAATGGTAATTTCTGGAAGTCATTTTTTAAAGAATTGGCCACTAAGTTAAATTTTAATACTGCTTATCACCCGCAAATGGATGGACAAATAGAAAGACTAATCAATTTTTAGAAGATATGTTACAGATGTATGTTAGGGATCATCCAAAGAAATGGGAAGAGATAATACTGGGAAGAGATAATATATTTGTCCAGACAATATCGATCCCTGGAGACGGTGATTGGAGAGCGATCTGGAAAAATCAATCATGCCTGCGTGCTAGGGTATCGTGCTAAGGTTTAGAGGAACGCATTGAAGGCGCCATGCCTGATCCTAAAGGAGGGGATCACCCTCCCTCCTCACTGTTTTCGATGGTTGAATCATTTAGTAGGCTCATCAGCCCCTCTGGGGGAAAACCTTCGCCCCCTGTTGTTCCGAGATTCATAAAAAAACTTGACACAATACCTGAAATCGCCCTTCCAAAAGAGAAGGCCATCAAAACAGCCCTGGCCTTGGCAGATCGAGGGTTGGTTGGACAATTTATGGGTTTATGGCCATCTACAAGAACAACAGACGATTAGATTCAACGGAACTGGAGGCCTTTTCTGAAACACAGCGTGACTTGCTACCCAGTGGGAAGGGGTTTTCACATCTTCGAATTCATCTCCAAAGAAGACCACAATCTAATCTTCAGAAGCGGGCCTTATTTCATGGGCTCTCAAGGTTTATACCTCAATCATTGGACTCCTGACTTCGACCCAAATGTGGACGTTCCAAAAGAGGTTCCTGTCTGGGTTCACCTCCCAAACCTCCCAATCCACTGCTGGAACACTGATGTGCTCAAAAAGATCGAAAACGGCCTGGGTAGATACATCAACAAAGCAGATCCAAAGGGGCAATACACCTGTGCCAGGGTCTGTGTTGAGGTCGATCTTGAAGCAAGACTTCCAGAAGCAATCAAACCATCCATTGGATCCTGGCAACACTATAAAAAACTAGACTATGAGCAGCTGCCTTTCAAATGCAGGCACTGTCATGAGCACGGTCACTTCCAAAGGAACTGCCCCAAAGCCCAACCTCAGGAGGAGACCGAAGGCTGGAAAAAAGTCAATAAAGGCAAATCAGTACCCAAAAATCAAGAAAAGAGAACGGAAAATACTATGCAAATACCTGATCCAAAAGAAGCTACCAAAGGCAAAGAACCAGTAGTGGGGAAATCAACAGCAGATCCAAACAAGACCTCCACATTGGATAAGGCAATCACACAGCAAGATCCAGTAATAGAAGTAGTTGTCCTGGAAAATAATACAAAGCACACTCCCGGAGAAGCCAAAGAGCATGGAGAAATACCCCAAGGAGCTAATGAGGAAGAATCGCCTCAATACCAAGAAGAAACTCAGCCATTCCCTAAAGGCCGGTCCAATCCTGAGGCGATACATGCAAACTCTAAAGATCTGGATTATGATCCCACCAATCTGGACTCTGATCCGGGAGGGTTCACTGATGAAGACGCCTATGAAACTAGCAGCTCTCACGCAACCCTAATTCAGTCCTCTAGAGGTTGCAAATCAAAGAAAAAACATAGAGAAGAGAAAACTCTCTGAGACATAAACAAAGGGACACAGAAAACCATCAATTTGATGATAAACACCAGATCAAAGCAAGGCCTGGATCCCAAAGGGGCCACCACCCCAAAGAAAGTTTAAATGTGATACGTATCCTGGAACTGCAAAGGTCTAGGCTCCAAAACCAAAGAAGAAGCCCTGAAAGATATCATAAGAATTAACAAGCCTGACATCCTGTTTGTTCAGGAGACGAAATTGGAGGATTCAACCCTCTACAAAGCTAGAAATATGTTCTGGAAAAATGGACCTGGGAAAGCAATCAGCTCAAGAGGAGCCTCGGGAGGAATAGCTACCTTCTGGGATGCAACCAAATTTGATCTTCTCGCCGATCACTGCAGCATGCACTGGATCTATACCAGCCTTAGCCATAAATACTCTGGTCTTCAAGTAAGTCTTTTTAACCTATACGTTCCAAATATCCTCTCTGAAAAAACTCACTGCTGGGATTCATTGGAATCCTTCCTTATCATGCACAACCCTAGAAACATTATTTTAGCAGGGGACCTCAATGTTACACTCTTAGCTGATGAAAAGAAAGGAGGCTCCCCAATAAGAGACCAATCCAGAGAATGGCTGGAGGACATTATCTTGGGATGGGACCTCATTGACATTAAGCCCTCTATTGGAAAGTTCACCTGGACAAACAAAAGATTGGGCCCTGTTCATATAGCGGCTCGCTTAGACAGATTTCTTGTCCATTCAGACTTCCTAACCACAGGTTTGCTGGCCTTCTCCAAAATCCTCCCTACCTGTATCTCGGATCATAAACCCATCCTTCTGGAGCTCTCCCATGAACCAAACTTGGGCCCAATTCCCTTCCGGTTAAGCCCTCTCTGGATCCTCCAAGAGGACTTTCTCCATGTAGTTTCTAACTCTTGGTCCACCCCAATCCCTGGATCCCCCACTTATTCCTGGGAACAGAAAATTAAAAGGCTGAAAAAGGACCTAAAATCTTGGGCCAAAAGCATCAAATCACCCACTTCGTGCAGAATTGAAGCTCAAAAAGTGCTTGAAAATCACCATCTTTCCATGGATTCTATCACTATCTCCCCTCAGATCCAAGCAATCAAAACAGACCTCCAGAAACTTTTCTACCAAGCCAGCAAAGTAGAAGAGGAGCACTTACGTCAAAAATCTAGGAGCATGTGGCTAGAAAGTGGTGACAAAAACTCATCCTATTTCCATAAGCAAGCAGAGGCCCAAAAAAATTACAAGGCTGTCATGGAGATTAACTATCAAGGTTCATTGGTAAAAAACTTTGATGATATTAAAAAGGCTACTTTCAACACCTTCAAAGACCTCTTCACTGCTCCGGATGAAGACCCCCTTAACCCCCTTGACCATCCCTTTGATCTTATTGCCAACCTCGTCCAAGATACTAAAAACCTTTTCCTAACAGCCCCTATCTCAATGAAGAAGCTCAAAACAGCCCTGTTCCGAATGAAATCTGATAGCACACCGGGGCCGGATGGCTTCACAGCAAGATTCTACACCTCCTGCTGGGACACGATAAAGCTAGACCTTCTCAGAATGGTAAGACATACTCAAACTACCAACAAGCTGGGTGGGAGCAAAAACTCAACTTTCCTTACTCTGATCCCAAAAGAAAAAGGGGCCATCCATTTCTCCATATTCAGGCCCATCTCTCTCTGCAACCTGAGCTACAAAATTGTAACCAAAATAATTGCAAACAGGCTCAAAAAATTACTGCCCCGAATAATCCCGGAAAACCAAGGAGGTTTCATGAAAGGCCGCAAGATTCAGGATAACATTATGCTGGTCCAAGAAGCCATTCATTCCAGCCACCAAATCAAAGAAGAGGGGATGGTGATAAAACTTGAACTGGCAAATGCATTTGACAGGGTAAGACATGATTTTCTGTTCCTAGTCATGAAGAAACTTGGCTTTTCTGCTCCCTTTGTAAACTGGGTCCAAGGCTGCATTAGCTCACCCTAGATTGCCCCTCTCGTCAATGGCCGTTCCACTGATTTCTTCCAAGCCTCCCGGGGGTTAAGACAAGGCTGCCCCCTCTCCCCTCTGCTTTATGCTATTTAAGCTTCTATCCTCAGCTTCCAACTGATTGAATCCCAGCAAAGGAATGTTCTCCCAGGCCTCCAAATGGCAGCAAATGTAAAAAATATTAACCATGCGCAATTTGCGGATGATACTCTGTTAATGGGAGGATCCAGCATCCAAGCAGCCAGACATTTCAATCAAGAGTTGACCATTTACAAACAAGTTTCAGGCAGCAAGATTAATCTCCAAAAAAGCAAGATCTATGGTTGGAATTGCACTGTAAGAGACTTGGGCGCGATAGCTAGAATTTTAGGAATGGAAGTGGTCCATGATTGGGATTCCATCACGTATCTCGGTGTGCCAATCTCCAAAGGAAATCTGAAAGCTAATCAATGGAACCCCATCCTAAATAATTTCAAAAGCCGAATCCAAAAATGGGGGACCAACTGGATAAACCAGGCAGGGAAGACCGTGCTTCTCAAATTGGTTTTGACAAGTATACCGATCTACCAAAACGCCATCCTCTCCGCTCCCATATCCATCATCGGGAAAATGGAAGGCCTAATAAGAAAATTTCTCTGGGAAGGAGGTAAAGGAAATCTTCATAGAATCCATCTGGTAAGCTGGGACAAAATCCAAAATCCCTACAAGGAAGGAGGCCTGCAAATCAGAAGCCTAGCCAGACAAAATTTGGACATGGGAATGAAAATACTATGGAGTTTAGTCTCAGGCAGCAAAAGCTGGAGCAAAAAATTCATAAGGAAAAAGTACTTCCCAGGGTCAATATTAAGATGTCTTGACAAGCCTGTCCAGCGCAAGAAAGGTTCCCCTATCTTCAGTCTCTGCATTAAGGAAAAAGAGCACTTTACAAATTTCCTTTACTGGATCCCAGGGAATGGGAAAAAAATAAACCTCTGGGAGGACTCCATATTGGGCAATCAACCACTAGGACAGATCTCAGAAATTGGGAATTTAAAAGGCTGGTTGCAGCTCAGAAACAAAGAAACTCTCTGGGATATCTCCAACTAGGAGGAAGAAGGGGATCAAATCTGGAAAGATTGGAACCTCGGCAATGTCCCACTAGACCTAAAAGATGAAGATGATGTTTTAATTCATCTCCTCCAAGGTAAATCACCTTTCACAGAGGCCACCAAATACATAAGAGGCTGGGGACAGTGCTCAGGTAGTTATACTATAGCAGAGGGGTACAAATCTCTTCAAACCATATCTTATGTAGCCCCTAATCCGACAAAATGGAACTTCATCTGGACCTTTCCCTTTATCCCCAAAATTGACCACTTTTGTTGGACAGCAGCTCACCACAGCATCCTCATAGGTGAAAATCTCAAAAGAAGAGGAATGGAAGGCCCTTCAAGATGCCCCCTGTGCCGCTCTGATGAAGAAACAATAAATCACCTGCTCCTAACCTGCCCCTATACCGTGGAAGTCTGGAATCTGGTGCTCAATCTAAGCCATGTTACTATAAACATTCCTGGAAACTTATCCGACCTGTTCTCCAACTGGATAAGAAACTCTCCCTTTGATCTTCATAAGAAAAACCTCCTCAAGACAATCTGGATGTGGATTCCCAAAATTATTTGCTGGAAAATTTGGCTTGAGCGCAACAGGCGCATTTTCAGAGATGAGGTAAGTCCCAGCACCAAGGTGGTCTCCAAATGCAAAGCATTAATAGGTGAAGTTGCTGACTCCGGAAGATCTCTGTCAAATTCCAGAACTCTAAATCTCCTTGAATCAAGTTGGTTGACAATTTTTTCTCTCAAAGACTACCCCCCATCCAAGGCAATCAAAACCCATGAGAGATGGGAAGTCCATCTGGCTGAACACGAATTCCTAAAATGGATATCGTCGCTAAATGAATGCAGCCTCTTCTTCAATGGGGCCTCCAAAGGAAACCCAGGTCAAGCTGGAGCAGGGGGGGTCCTCCTCAACGCAGAGAATGTAATCCTTTCTTCTTACTCCTGGGGTTTAGGTCTGGACTCAAACAACAAGGCTGAAGCTTTAGCCCTCTGGCAAGGACTAAAGCAGGACCAATTTAACAACATTTCTGATCTCATGATATTCAAAGATTCAAAGATCATCATCCAAGTGCTAGTCCTAAAGAAGTTCTCTCTCCATCTCAACATCTCAAGGATCCTTCACAAAATCAACATGATAGCCTCTAAATTCCGAAAAATCCGTTTCTTTCATGTTCTATGGGACCTCAATGATCAAGCTGACGCTGAAGCAAATAGAGCCGTTCTCCTGGATAGGATCATCATTTCTGTAGATGACAGAGAATCATTCTGCAATATTCCATAAGTCAGGCAGGCTATCTAAGTGGAATATCCTCTGGCCATCAGTGAGATTTTTCTCTATCTTGGGACATGCTAGCATCTATGGGATCTTCTCCTGGAAATCAAGCAAGTGGAGGAGTGACTTGAATAGCAATCCTCCGACATCCACTTGGCCAACTCGAAGAAGCAAGGAGACCAGAAGAAAACTCTCAACGCAGAGCTCAGGAAACGCTAAAAGTAGATCAAAGAATCCAGCAGTGGATGAGAATGCGACCAGAAGATGGCCTCCATGCAGCTCAAAAGAAAATCAAACTCCACAGGAGATATTGGGAACAGAAAAGCCAAGCTGGAAGCGACTGTCAAAGTCGTGGAGAACTCCAACTTCATTTATTCTCTCCCCCTCGTCCCTCTGCCTCCAAACTCGCTGTCAGAGGTTTTTCTATCTATTTTGGAAGACTTGCTATCACTTTGTTAATATTTGTATGCATTCTATCACTGGAACCTACAAGTTTACCAAGCCCAAGTTTGCTGAATCCCAAGGCGAAGCTCTCTTTGTAATAAAGCACCAGGTGGCTGATTCACCGATCTCTAATTAACCTTCCCTTTGTTATGGTCTAAAAAAAACAAACATGATCCCTAACACATCTTAGTATAAGCAAACATGATGCTTAAAAAAATAATAGTATAATTCTAATAATGATCCCACTGGGATCGCAGGGTCGACTGATCAATTTGTAGAATTGGATAGTGGAAGACCCAACAAATTATTAATGGGCAAGCCAAAATGCGTAAAAGACAACCTATTCAAGATATCAATGTAATAAAGAATGTAAAATACGGATAGTCCAATTGTTAGTACAATGCTTAGACAATATCAAAATTGCGTATGTTTCACCTAAAGCCTACCAATCTACCAATTTTATATCATGTAAATACAAAGTATAGCGAGAGAGAGCTCATTTTTTCTATAAGCTTAATAAATTAAAATCCATAAAAATGCAAAATTGAAACCCTTTCGTGGATGGACTTCCCTACCTTCCTATCAAAATAAACATCATTGATGTTTGAACCCAAATGAACATAGAAAAATCCTCCTACTTTCCAATAACACCATATGATCAC
>LPNX010427292.1:15044-55259 GCA_001517045.1 Pseudotsuga menziesii | reverse complement strand
TTTTCTTGGTTCTAGTGAGCCAAAAAATATTGATCTCAATTTTCTTGGCTGTCGTGGAGCAAGGTTTGATTAATCCTCAATACCCACCTAAACCCCAACCTAAAAAATTCTTCGAAAAAAATTGAAGACTTTATAAGTCCTATGATTTGGAGGTTATTCCTTAGCATCATTTAGGATTGATATGAATTCATCCCATGTTTTGGAGGTATGAATCTAGCTCACGATTTGGAGGTTATTACTTAGCAAAACCTATAACTGTTATATATCCAACCTGCAATTTGGAGGTATGGATTTATCCCATTATTTGGAGGTATGAATCCATCCCACGATTTGGAGGTTATTCCTCATCCCACAAAAATAAAATAACCCCCAATATTTATATTACTATGTCAATTTAAAAATCCCCCCTTGACCCCTGAATACGAAGCAATATATTTTTGAGGTTTTTAGGAGTATTCAAACCATCAATATAAATGAACGCGGTATGGTATTCCCTCGCTAGTGAACCCCCCGTAGGGAAAAGTAACAACACTTTCAAGTTTTAATAACTTTGGCAGCGTGGTCAATATCAATCAACTTTAATAACTTTTATTTAATACTAAATTTCTACTATATTTAAGAAATAAATGGCCAATTATAATAGTGCCATCGTTTTTGTAATAAAATTAGTAATGCTAAAGCCAAACTCCAGTCGCTTTGTAGGTGCCACTCTTAATATTGGAAAATTCAAATCTATAACATCGTGTTTACAGTGTTTGTTAAACATGAACATGTGAGCACTTTCTTACATCAAATCGAAGATTAAGCAGTTCCAATTGCATCATGGAATCTTGAGTTGCATTCTTCCCAGCCTACGGGGAATATAAGACGTTATGCTACCCAATGGGGTCACTAAAACCATTTTGACTGGTTGTATATATAATTTTTTGGGGGGATTAATAGTATTAGTGACAACCGTAATTTTCAACAACACTTTCATGACTACAATATCCTAATGGTTTTAGAGGGTATACATATTACATGTGTGAATGCCTTTTGTCATATATGTTAAAAGTAATAGCTAGTTGTCATCCTATGAAAAAAGCTGTAAATCACAAGAGAGCTCAACAACAAATTTCAAGAAAAATAAATACTGGAACAAACACACACACACAAAATAGAAAACATGACCAGGTCCCATGTTATAACTTATAAGTATAACATAGATGCATTAGTGCATGTGCATTGCAACTCAATAGGATGATATTATGGATGAAAATTTGATAATTATTGAGCAATTGACCTCTAACTAGAAAACTGCCAATCCTTGGCCAATTTCCCATCCTCAACAAACTATCAAGTAAATCTTCTAAAACTATTCTATAGGATGCACATCCATCAAACTTATGAAGTGTAAATACTTGACAAACTCTCATTATAGTGGCTTGCTCAATTTTACTTTGGAGCGGAGAATCAAATAACCCTTGAAGGTGTGGCATCCCCCATGAATTTTAAGTAAAAGGTCAGTTTAAAGATATCATAAATGCCATTTTAGTAACACTATACTATGAACGGGTATTCAGGCTCTGCAACAAAAACAAGGTTGAGGATGAAGAAAGCATCTAAGATGCTCATACAATAACAATATTGGTGTAACTACAAGAAAATTGAAAGCAACGATATGTTGCATCCCGACTTCCTATTCAAGCTGAGTGGAAATACGGATTCCTAGTCAAAGTGAGTACCTTTTCAATAAAGAGAGAAATTACAGATCCTAAATCTACAACACCTAGTTCATACATAACACTGGGGATTGATTATGTTGAGCCATGAACACCATAATATAATTTGATTGAATTTTTGAAATCCAATAATGAAAATCCTTGATCATAGAGTACCGTTGTTACAGTCCTATAGAGAAATGCAGGTTGCTTGAACCCTCATCACAATCCACCTTATCTACACTCATCAAATTATTCCATTACTAATGGAAACAACTCATAACTATTCCCATAATGATATAAACCTAATCATTAATATCTCATAAACATTTCACTCATGGAAAACAAGGAGTGTTGAAGAAAGTCTTACTACATGTATATAAAGCTAAACATTTCTTTATTAACTACAACCTGCCCGCAAACCCAAACTGAACAAATTTCATAGCTAAAACTGCCTTTAATTTTTCATGGAGAGGCATTAAACCCTTTTAGCAGCCCACTTTGAAGCCATTAGATCCATTGCACTTTACCATCATTGTTAACCCTTCTACAAATGGGGATTGAATTCATGGGGTGCCAAACTACATTTAGTGGTGGCATTCTTCTTCTCTAAGGTCGGCCTTTTTTCATAGTTGCCTACTATAGAGAATTGGGTAACTAGTTCACTTCGATTGAAAACCCAAATCATATCCATTAACATCAATTATTAGGTTCCATTAACATTAATTGCTAGGTTGTTGAACATAACAATAGCAGGATTGAGAATTGGATCAAATCTCATGATTGGTATGCCTCTCATCCCTAGCATAAATTGCTAAAGTAATTGTTAAACTGTCGAATACTTATTGCACAACGAGTTCATGAACTTCAAGAACCGAATTAGATTTTTACCGGATTGCACACTTGTCTATCTGGCTATGTATATGGATGTGCATAAAGAAGAGGCAACTTTTTCTTATTTTAAGGGAAGTAAATAGGGTTGTCGCGAGTAAAGATATAATCTGTACACTTCAGAAATATCATTGGGACTAACTAATGTTCAACCTTTTAATGAAATCTATTCATACTTTGTACTGTAAAAACGACACGGACAACCCTAAAATTCCCAAACATTTCAACAATGTGTCAATCAGGTAAACAGTGAACACATCAATCAAATTGTTGACATTTTGATTGAAGAAAAAATGAAATTGATCGTACTCGAAGTTAAAAAGATTGTAATTAGTATTTAATAATCATTTGAATTGTGATTTTTTCACATGAACTAATTTGATCAGGTTACATGCCAAGTATGCTATATGTCAGTATTCAAATGTGTAGTGATCCCAACACAGACAACTGCAAGAACAACATGTACATAATCTTCTAATTCTGAATACCATTTGCAAGCAATCATGAATCAATAGTTAGTGTTTGACTGAGGAACAAGAAACAAGATAAAAAAAAGGATGCTATAAAAACATTGCCATTAAAAGAAAATAAAAAATAATTCATGATTTCCTAAAACACATAATTAACAAGAGCCACTAGGTAGCGCATTGGCTACTGATTTGTAGCAGCAATATGATGAAATATGTTATAACAACAAAATTCATAACTATATTAATTCCAGCTTCCCCACCTGGTCATAGTTTTGTTTAGACAAATTAGTCCATGAAAATACCCACATACAACATTTATATATACAACATAAGTAATAGCTCCATCACATTTTATTTTTTGGGATATTTATACCATTATATAATGGATTGTTAGTGTTTTAAAAGTTTTAATGTTGCTGATATAATATTTATAACAATAATTTTATTTTTTAATTATGATCTAACTAAACTTTGAATGAGCATAACTAAATTGTGAATTAGTCTATGGAATTTTTCGTGGTATAAAGAATCATTATCAAACTTTACACAAATTTATAAAATAAACTTAGTAATTAAAAGCATTTATTATTAACATTAAATAATTCTCCTATATTATATTTTAGCGGAACAAAGTATGTGTATGGCCTTAGTGAGTAAAAGAATGTAGAAATTTGAAATATGTCACTTGGATTATTGAATTTGCTATGATTCACTAGTGCATATAGCTCAAAAGTTCCAGGAAATATTGCCTGCACGCATAAGTTAAAATGGTAATTTTCGTGGATAAATTGATAAATATTTTGAAAAGAAATTGTTATGGCCCCCGATCATCATCGCTATTGCGACGTAAATGACAGTTTGTCTCTATAGGGATGATGGTTCGTCTCTATTGCGATGAAGAGACACACTCGCCGCTCTAGCGATCGAACTCTAAACATTTGCAAATCAACGGTCATCATAGTAACGGTCATTGGCTTTTTCTTATTGTTCAAATTTGACCGTTATACACACACACACACATATATACTCTATTTAATTTACTTAAGATACACACACACACGCACACACATATATATACTCTATTTAATTTACTTATACATTGGCTGAGTTTTTTTTGTTCTTATATTGAAGATGAAGTTCTTAATGATCCTATGGACAAAGATGACATTATTGATACAAATGACGAAGATGAGATAAATATATTGATCCAAGACACATTTTCTCCATTGGATGAGGACAACCTCCATGATATTCATGATGTTCCTCTTCTCGAGAAGTCCCAAGAACCTCTTTATGAAGGCTCAACAAAAATATTCTATTTGCTATATTGTTGTTGGTGAACTTGAAAGTTTTGAATGGTTTGTCAAACACTTTGTCACATCCCCAACCCTTACTCGACGGAGAGGACGCGACATCATCTATCAACTTAGGAAAATTAAGCCCCATGAACATAATATAAAAATTGCTTGAAAATAAAACATTAATAAGTATAAACAGATGCGTAATGAAATGTACATGATATATACAGTGGAAGCAAATCATGCATTCAACACATTCATGCATTCAACATGTTCATCATAATTTCGTAATAATTCATAAGCAAATACAATTGCAGAACTTAAATACACAAGAATACTTATCTTTGAAAGAAGCTCGTCCCGCAACCAGATATGTCGCTACAACGTTCACCCAACCATAGGCCAGTGTGCTATTTAATCTCTCAACAACACAACCACCCCCGAGCTGGGCATGATATTCCCCAAGTAATAAGGAACATTAGCAGACTTCACCCATATCCAAGGATACAATTAAAATTTAGTTAAGCCAACACAATTGGGTTTATTAGAATTACATGGGTAGTGGTTTACACTTATCCAAATTCACATGAGACACAACCAATCCAACATATGGGTTTATTAGGCTACCAGCCAAGCCATCCTTCCAGTTGGGTTTATCAGGCTGTCAAGGAGGTAGAAAGACTAACTACTAAGCTAATGAGCTCAACCCTAGAGCTATGAACACTCACACCGGATCTAGCCTGATTTCTAAACAATTACACACCCAACACAAGGAAGTATTCCCTTCTCTGCTACACAGTCCCTCAGGCCATGCCTTCCCTTCCAATGCTATTCAGGGCATGCAAAGAAGAAAACCAACCTTATAGATTGGTTTGTTAGGTTCTTTCACACACCAGGTTTATCAAGCAAGTCTAGACACTAATTCCATTCCTTCAATCAATTCAAACTCCAGACATGTATGCACACATAAGGACATCAGTCCTAGGATTTATCAAAATGTAGCAGATGCCAAGGATTACATACACACACGGAAATTTACAAATTTCTGAACATTGCCGGTGCCAGACCGATGGCTGCAAAAATGCCAAAATGAAAACGTTGCCGGTCTTTCAAAACAAAGGCAGAAAATCAGATTCAGGTCATTCTTGTTTAGGAAAACGACTAGCACACTGGAGAAAATGTGGACAGAACAAATACACACAGAAAAAAACAAAACGTGAAAGGAAACAGATTACCAAACAGGGGAAAATCGTGGAGGGTTCAGACTCAGAGTCGTTTTTGCTTACTGGATGCCTCGTGAATGTAGAATTGGTTTTCCAAAAATGTTTTTTTCAATCCAAATCATGAGGGAAGGAGAAACACTGCCGCATGAGGGAAAAATGGACGTTTAGTGTTTTCTTGCCCAAGAAATTCAAAAAAAAAATCCCAAAGTGGGGCTCTGCCCAATTCGAATTTCCCCACTCTTCCAATCCCCCACTCCCTCATCCTTAGGAAAAATCATGCCCCCATCTCATTTAGTTGCGTTGACATAGCCGCTTGTGGTTTTTAATTAAAAATTGCAATTTAACATGATGTCCAAATTTTTAATTTTTAGCTAGCATACAAAAATACCATCATCCCAACTTTAATTGCCAAAACATAACACTAAATCAATGGTGGGGATTTTTCCTAGCTCCACACCACAATTATTTACATCATTTATTTTAAATGCAAATAGGGTCAAAACCGGGGTGTTACACACTTGTTTCACACATATCCTAAGGTATGTAATGTATTAACTGCATCTTCACATGGTCTATCAAAAGTTTCACCATTTATCTCTATTTTTAGTGATAATTAATTCATAAATTAGGGATAAGCAATATTTATGATTTAGGAACGATACAGTGTAGAAGATCTTGGAGCGACGCGAAGGCCTAGAGTGAGCATGACGGTTAAAAGGTGTTTGTGATATAGGGTTGGGCCGCGCAGGTCGACGTGCGGTTGGTGTGATAGGGGTGCCACAAATCACCTGGTTTCGTGTTGATATAAGGTCGGGACCCTCGAGGCCTGGGGCCTGAGGGAGGGGAAGGGGGGGAATGAGATCGGACGGAAGGAAGGCGACGGGTCGGGTAGAAGGTCGGGGTCAGGAGGATGTATGCCAAAGACTCGGTCTATTCGGGCCACCCAAATAATATCTGAGGCGGTAAGAGGCAAGATTGAGCTATGGAAGGAGACAACCCTCATTGGGAAATTTGTGGGGATATGGCCTAGGGAAAGGGACCTGGTCCGGTGGATTCAAACAGTTTGGAACCCTAAGGGACACTATGATTTACAACTAGGGTCTAAGGGTTTCTTCACTATTATCTTTCTCAACCAAGAATATAGGGATAGAATCTTGGAGGGAGGCCCATACTTATTTTTCTCGTTTGGGTTATATCTTAGACCTTGGAAAGAAAGATTCAACCCAGAAACTGAAGATGTCACGGTTGGCCGGTTTGGATCTGTCTTTTCTCGCTTCCAAGCGAGTATTGGGATATGGATACCCTAAAGGATATTGAAAACACCCTAGTGGAATTTATGAAGGTGGTTGAGCAAACCAAAGCCCAATGATACACAACTTTTGCTTCCATCTGTGTCTATCTAGATCTTTCGAAGGAACTCCCAGAAGCAATCAGCCTAAATTGGGAGGATGAGGAATGGACTCAACCCATTGAAGGAGACAGAGAAGGAGGAGGAGCTTCAAACACCGATGGAAGGTATTGAAGAGGACAGAGTTGAAGAAATGGAGGTGGGGGAGTTAGATCTGGATGCAATTGAAGCTGAATGCAATAAGAAGGGGAAGGGCTATGTCTCCAGAAGGATGTTAGAGCTTCCCCAAGAGGACATTATTAGAATGGGAGCACGCCAGAACCTGGGAATTGAGCTAGACCAGAAAAAAGGCAGCAAGTGGAAGTCCCCAGAGGACGAACTGCATAGGGGAAGAAAAGCAAACAAACAACGTATCATGAAGGTAGGTTTTAAGCTCATCGAATCAGGTCAGTACCCAACGATCAGGGTGGCATTTTCTGAGGTTAAAAATTTTTGTCAATGAAGATAATTTCCTGGAACATAAGGGGGTGTAATCACCCCAGAAAGTGGAAGACTCTAGCTAGGAAGATTAAGCAGGAAAAACCAGATATTCTTTTTCTTTAAGAAACTAAGTACAATTCTGAAACTATGGAGAAAATCAGGGGGAGGATCTAGAAGGGTAGTAGATCCATGTCTCTTGATGCAGCAGGAATGGCTAGTGGCAGCACAATCCTATGTAAATCAAACGTTGTGGAGATCACGGATTGGCGAGCTACCCAATTCACACTAATTGCAGAATTCAAACTACTGAATTTAGGAACCAACGGTTTGTTGATGAATATCTATGGCCCTAGTTCCTTTCTTTAGAAACATGCATTCTTGGATTTCTTAGGATGGGTAAAAGGTATAACAGAGACCCAGAACTGGGTAATAGGAGGAGACTTCAATCTAATTGCCAATATAGGGGTGAAGAAAGGGGGCAGATGATCCCCGGACAAGTATCAGGAGGATTTTTACAATTTCTTGAGTCAAAGCCCAGGGAAAGGCATGAGGGAGTTTATTGGAAACAAAACTCTAGGGTAAAATGGCTCCAGGAGGGGGAAAGAATACTAAATTCTTCCACAACTTAGTCCTCCAGAATAGAAACAAATCAAGAATCCACAAGCTCAAGAAGATGGCTGGAAGCAAGGTGGAGAGTTAGAAGAAAATAGAGGAGGTTCTTACCCAGTACTTCTCTGATATCCTTACTGAGGATGAAGGAGATAGGAGGAGAGCCATAAATAGGATTACTGATATGATCCCTAGGACTGTGACCAAAGAGAATAATGAAATGCTACTTAAGTCGGTTTCTATGCAGGAGGTTGAGGAAGTTATCCACCAGATGGCTATAGGGAAAGCCGCTGGGCCAGATGGCTTTACCTTGAATTTCTTCCACCATTTCTCGGATTTGATCAAGGAGGAGGTCCTGGAGATTGTGGAAGAATCCCAAAATAAGAGAGGTATTTTCAAAGATTTCAATGCAACCTTTCTCACTCTAATCCCTAAAGAGGTAGGGGCAGACAGCCCCGATAAATTTAGACCCATAGCCCTGTGCAATGTGATTTACAAGATTATATCTAAGGTCATAGCTAACCGCTTGAAACCAATCCTACCTAGCCTTATAAGCTCTAAACAATCAGGATTTGTGGAAGGAAGGCATATTTTGCATGGTGTCATCCTTGTTCATGAGGTGCTTCATTCCCTAAAAAGTACCAGGCGACCAGGTATAATGATCAAATTGGATATTGCGAAGGCCTATCACAAACTCATATGGAAGTACATGGACAAGATTTTGGAGGCCTTTGGCTTCTATCCCCAATGGGTGGAGTGGGTGATGGGCCTAGTAACAACCTCTTTTTTTAATATCATGTTGAATGGATCCCCAACTAGATTGTTTCAGCCCTCCTGAGGCATCAGAAAAGGGGATCCTCTGTCTCCTTTTCTCTTCATATTGATGGTTGAAGGGTTGAGTCACATTATTCGGTCTCAAGCAAGGAATGGGGATCTACGGGGGCTTAAGACCCATGAAGGAACGAATCCCAAAACTCACCAATAGTTCATAGATGACACCATGCTCATGGGGCACCCTTCAGTCCAAGAAGCTCATAGCTTCAAGAAAATTCTAAACCTCTTTGCTATGGCCTCGAGCCTAGCAGTCAATACCAAAAATCTCAAGTCTTCTTTTATGAATACTACTCCTATTGTCTAGAGGAATATTGTAAGGATCCTCAGTTTCTCCCAAGGGGTGATGCCTTCAAAATACTTGGGAGTCCCCCTTGGGGTTGGGAAGCTGAAAAAAGCCTCGTGGCAGGAGCTCCTAGATAAGATGAAACAAAATTTTTCTAGCTAGGTTATTAGACCTTTAAACCTCCCCAATAGGATGGTTCTGGTAAAAGCAGTTCTTTAGGAAATGCCAATCTATCTCTTCTCAATCCTATCAGCTCCTAAGTCTATTCTTCATGAAATAAGAAGTATCCAAAGAAATTTTCCCTGGGGTGGTAGGGAGGAAAAAGCCAAATTTTCTCTGGTAAGTTGGGAAGGCATTTTTCGACCAAAGGAGCAGGGAGGGTTGGGGCTTAGGGACCCTGAAGTTATGGCTGAAGTTCAGGGTGCAAAAGTAGGGTGGAGGTGGTCCAATTACTCAGGTGAACCTTGGGCCAAGTTATGGAACATTAAGTATGCCACAGATAAGGTCAAAGATCAACTTGTTCGACTCAATGATGACCAACCTGGATCTCCCATTTGACAGAAAGCGGTGGGTGGTAGATGTTTGGTACAAGATCACTGTTTCTGGGTGATAAGGAATGGGGAGAGTGCTAAATTTTGGGAGGATTCCTGGAACTGATCCAAGATGGAGATGCTTGTGTGAAAGAGAAATAAAGGAAGGAAGGGTTAAAGTAAACCATTATTGGAGAAACCGAGTCCTGGAGGGACAAAGGCAGTGGAACTATCAGGTAGAGCCTAATCCAGCCAACGATGCTAACCTGAGGTCTTTTTAGAAAGAACTTCAACAATGATTCATCAGGGTTATGGGGGCGGCGATATTCTACAATGGGGCTATTATGAGAAGGGATCATTTAGAATAAAAGAAGCCTACAAAATAAGGGTTCGTAGTAATGAAAAGGAGGATGGAATCTAGAAGAAAAATTGGAATACCAACTCATGGCCAAAGGTGGCTACTTTCTCTTGGCTAGTATCCAAAGGTTGAATTCTCATCGGTGAAAACCTTAGGAAAAGAGGGATCCAGGGTCCTTCACAGTTCCCTCTTTGTTGTTGGGAAGAGGAAACCACGGGTCACCTCCTGGATAGTTTCCCCTTTGCTACATCCATATGGGACAAAGGGGCCTTGAGATTTAGAAAAAGGGATTGAAGGAGAGGGCATCCGGCTCAAACTCTGAAGGACTGCCACCCCAAGGCCTTTAAAAATCAGATCATCTGTACCATGTGGGAGGATTTCCCAGGAATGGCAATGTGGTGCATTTGGAAGGAAAGGAATGGGAGGATCTTCAGGGACAGGAGGCTTAACGTTGATGATGTTTGGTTGATTCTACAGGAGAACCATCTATCTATGATACGCAGCAAACAACGATGTGATGAGGATAATATCATCCCTAGGGAGGAAAGCCATGTTGCATCCAACTGGGGTTTAGATAAAGTTCATATGGATGGGATTAGGTGTAAAGAGAAAATCTGCAAGCCCTCTAGTCCATCTTTGTGGTCTCCTCCCCCGCCCCAGGTCTTAAAGCTCAATTTCAATGGGGCCTCGACGGGCACCCTGGGGCTAGTAGGATATGGATTTGTTTGCAGGGACTCCAATGGCAGGATTCTAGTGATTTACCTGATACCAATAACTCTACTAAATTGGAGGGATTGATCTAGGATTTTGAGTGTCTGATAGATGGAGGATGGTTTCCTGTGATCATTGAAGGAGACACTAACATCCTGATTCAGATGGCGAGGGGGTTGGAAAATGGGAAGACTAGCAAGAAAATTTCAACTGGTTGACGCCTTGCTAGTCATCTAGACACCCTCTGGTACTTGGTTGGAATACACTCAGCGGTGTCCTTCGTCTACGTCCACCGCGAAGCCAAAAAGGTGGCTGACTCAATTGCAAATGTTGGCATGGAAGGTGGGATAGGGAATCAGAGGGGTACTATGGATTATTTTCATAATGAATCCTAGACCCAGCAATACCGACAGGTGGTTGCACATGACTATGAGGTTAGACCATAGACAGAACGTGTTGAAGACAAAAATGATGGTGGTAACAAAGGGTGGGAGAAGGCCCAGGAAATACATATTTCTTGACATGCGGGATCACGTGGTTTAAGGCCCCTGGTGGGTTATTTCAGGTTAGGGGTGTCGTGTCGAAGTACGGGCTCAAGCGTGATGGGATGGGAAAGGCAGGTTGGGATCAGTAGAGAGATTTGGCCTTAAATTTCGAAAGGATGGCTGGTACCAGACTCAGTATGAAAGATGTTGGGAGTATGATTTGTATGATGTATGTAGGGTACAGGGTGGATTTAGAAATGATGGTTTCCTTCTCCATTTATCCGGGGCAGGATCCACCACCTTCCATTGTTTTTTGTTGAGACGTCGTAATGCTGTTCAATTTGGGGGTGGGCTCTGTGTTTGTTCAGAGGAAAGCTAGTAGGATGGGGGTTCTTCTTCTTGCTTTCAATGGAGATAATATTGGTGGCTCTATGCTCATGGCCCCAAAGCGATCCCTAAGGAGACAGGCGGTGCTGGAAGAGGCCTCTGGCACCATGGACATAAAGGGTAAGGGGGTCATAAGGAAGAAGGAGGAGAGACGCCAAGAATCACGGGCTCAGCTGCAATCCCATGAGGATGTGGAACTCTACAAAGAACATGTGACTATGTCCATCCATTGGAAATTGATAAGGTAGTCAAGGACTTATGGGAAGAGTTCAAGGTGATGCCCATGGAGGATATTCGCAAGGAGGTAGCAGACTGTGTGGTAGATCCGAGGAACACGACATGATGGGCGTAGGCATATAATCATTTGCCGATGATGTATTGGGTCAACATGCAACTGGTTAGACACTCATCAATTTCCTGAGAAGCAAAGCAAGAAGGCGATGAGGAGCCTTCTAGAGCTTGGAAGGAACACAATGGATATTGTCACCTGATGCACCAGAAATTAGATGTGGTGGTCGCCCATTTGGGAATTTTGTTTTATTCGGTAAGCGGGATGCGGGAGGAGCCTGTAAGGCCCTGTGAGAGGGGGATTGGTTATGACAATGAGCAACGGGCCGAGCCGGTGGGAACTGCCTCGGGGCCAAGCAAGCCTTCTGGTGCGTCCATTTCTGTGTGCCCCAATAGGGGCATTTTGTTCAGAATCGGGATTGATCCCTGTTCTCTTATGTGCTGTGGGTTCTATTTTCCTTTTTGGTTGTGGGTTGTTAGTGGTTTCTTGGACCAGTCATCCTATTTTTGTAATTGGGGGGGGGGTATAGTAGATGCGTCCTTGTGTTTGTTTTGTGGGGGTTTGGGGAATCTACCTAACTATGTGGTAAGAATGTATCTGACGAGAGCCGAGGAATTTTGTGAAGGGCTGTTAGCAGGATTGTCATAGAGAAATCTTTGCGATGTAATTAAGCCCTTCTGATGTAATACAATGCTTTATTTACAACAAAAAAATATTTATGATTTATATTGTTTACATTTCATTTTTTTGTCAATGTTGCAAATTGTTGGGTGATTTCTATTACCACCATCACATAATTTACCATGCACATGTTGAGAGGTATTCTTAATTATGAAAGAAATTGGAATGGACTATCAAGCTATTGATGCATGTCCTAATGATCATATGGTATATTATGGAAAATATGCATCAGAAAACAAATTCCCAGAATGTGAAATTAGAACATATCAAACTGATCAAGTAAAAAAAAAGGTGCCTCGCAAAGTTATTCGTTATATTCCCATAATTACACGTTTCCAACAGCTATTCAAGTGCCAAAGTATAGCAGAGTTTATGGATTTCCATGCAAAGAACATAAGTGGATATGGTGTTCTTTGCATGCCTGCAAATGGTTCTGCATTGAATAACATCGAAGAAAAATGGCCAATTTTTAAAGATGAACCTTGTAATGTTAGACTTCCATTGGCAGCTGATGCTTTCAATCCATTTGGAGAGCTTCGTTTTACTTACTCAATGTGGCATGTTTTCATCATAAACAATAACCTTCCTCCTTGGATGTCGATAAAGAGAGAGCACACGATGTTGGCAATGATTATTCCATGTATTTTTTTGAAAGTAATTAAATTATTTCATTTCTTTGTTTCATTTTTGCATGAGAACACCTTTGATATATTGGGAAACATAACTGAATAGCATCTTATATTGTTGAATAAATTAGGTAAGTACCAAGTTAAAGATATGAATGTATATATTGAGCCTCTTATCAATGAGCTATTGAAGTTATGGGATGTCATCACTATGTATAACATCTCTATACCAATAGGGCATAAACAATTTCATCTCCATGGAATACTTGCATGGACAATTCATGACACTCCCGGGTTAACACATTTTTGTGGTATGTAAATTTCTGTTGCACTTTAAATTAATATGTTTTTAAGGTAAATATCATGTATTTTTTATTTAAATTAAAATTGTTTTGATGCTTATATAACATTAATACATATATCTTGCAAGTCTTCAAACAAAGGGAAAATTTGCATGTCCAGTCCGTGGTCCTAGGATAAAATCTCGGTGTTCAATAAGTTTAGGAAAGTAGGTGTTTTATGGGTACAAGAACTTCCTCCCTAAGAACCATAAGTGTCGAACTACCAAGAAAACAAAATTCAATGGTAAAGAAGAGAATGGGAAGAAACCACGAAGAATGACACCTCACCTATGGAAGTTGGAATATAATAGACATCGTCATGATATGCAATTTGTATATGTAGCATATAAATATAATATTATGAATTTTAGCCCCAAGAGTTAGCTCAATCGGTCGAGCAACCGTAGTTAGGCCTCCCGCAAGTGAGGTCGCGGGATCCATTCTCCTCGACGCTCTTGGGGTTAGGCATGAAGTGTGCCGAGAGTGAGGCCCCTTCGGGTGGGCCCTCTTGAAATTATTTCGTGGATGTAGCCCATCGGTCAAGCCAACGCATGAACCACATTGAAATATATATATATATATTATGAATTTTATTTTTTTATTGAATTTTCTCTACCATGGGTGTCATGAATTATTGTTAATGTGTTTTCGTTTATGTTTAATATTGAATGTCGTGAAGTAATGAATGGGCTTCCACGAGGAATTGAGGGTTATCCCATACAATTCAGTAGGTTTCCTTCCTACGAGCACCTACAAATAGCTCATTTGTTCAATACAATGCATATCGGGAAGAATGTAACAGAAATGATATGGAGAATCTTGGATGGAAGGACTGGAAAAGATAAAATTGGAAAAAATTGTAGTGACATTGCAGAATCCAATCACTCATTGCAAAGTGTAATTAATTCCAATGCCGGAGAGGTGTACCGAAATATTATTCTTCCATGGTTATTGACAAAGCAACAAAGCAATTATATAAAGAGGTCATTCAGAAAATAAGGTTTTCGACTGGGCTTTCGTCGAACATGCAAAATATCTTAACGAAAAAAGGTGATTTTGGTGGTGTTAAGACTCATGACTAGCATACATTCATTAAGCCAATTATTTATGTATATAATTTTCATTTAGTAAATACATTTAGTAATTGTTGTCTCCTATTTGAAAATTAAATAAATAATGATAATTTTCTTTTTGTTACAATACATTCTACCTCTATCTCTCCCAGATAGCTTTGACGACAACATAAAACAAGTTATATATGATCTTGGTAAATACATGACGTAAGTAATATGTTACATGCACAAAAATGTTTATTCACTTTGTTGCATATCTTATTGACATATTGTGTTTTACAGTTTGGAACTTTATTATATATGCCTCAATCTTGTTGATCGCTGTTATTTTCTTGCATCATTTGTAGGTGGATTTCATCTAAACAAATCCATAAAGAAGATATTAGGGATTGGAAGAGATAAATTCCTCGTCAAATGTGTGAAATGCAGAAGTATTTACCTCCAGTGTTTTTCAATGCACAAGAACACTATCTCATACACCAAGTTGAGGAGATTGACTTGTGTGGACCTATACACACAAGATCAATGTGGATGGTGGAAAGGAATTTGAAGTCATTAAAGGATTTTGTTATACAAAGAGCATGTCCTGAGGGTTCTATTGTGCAGGGCTATATGGTATATCAATCCATGGTGTACATTATCCAGTATCTTCCAAATTTAGCAAAAAATATCAATCTTCCTCGCATTTGGCATGTCAAATCCATCAACAAATTTGAAGGGGAGGTCCTGTTGGGGAAGGGTAGAACAAGGAAAATGAAAGGTAATTAGATGCTGTAGATTTAATTTATGATAAAATTAATTTTTCAATTTCATATATATCTTACTCATGTAATTTTTATTATTCCATCAGTATTGTAAGGTAAATTTAATTGTCTTTAATAATAGCTAATTTACAAATCTTAATTGTTATTTTTTCGTATAGTTGGTAACGTGTGGGATGCAATACATTTATACATTGCAAACAATATTGATTGGATGGAGGAATGGATAGAATGATGTTTAGAATTCTATGGTACCTTATCATGGGAAGCGATGAGTAAATTGATAAAAACAGTGCATCGTCATTGAGAAGAATATTTCGGTGAACTTACACAAAGGGAAATTGATTTAGAATGCGGTTTAAAAGATAAAAAAAAAGGCAAGTATATTTTATACCTTGATCATTTTTTTTGTTGTTTCCCATTATATAAATGTATTTCTTTTGTTTATTTCTTCTTATATATTTATTTGTTGAGTCGGGCATGATGCAGTTGATACACCACAAGGCTATGTGGTCCAATGGTTGTAAATTTCGCATCAAAAATTTGGGTGACAAGAAGAAAACATTCGATTGTGGGATAACTATAGTTTTTCAATTCACTAATGTTTCCTCTAGAAGTGACAAGCATCAAGAAGTATCTGAAAAAATGTACTATGGTTATTTGGAAGATATAATTGTGTGTGACTTTAATTCCTGTAAAATAGTTTTGTTTGAGGTCAAATGGTACAGGCTACGAATGAATGAACGTGATCCTAAAAGAATGTTATTGAGCATGCCAATGGATTTACCATGGTTAATACAAGGGCACTTGAACCAGGTACATAGGCTTATGTTCTTCCAATTCAATGTGAGCATATATTTTACTCAGAGGTGCCAGGTAAAGCAGGTTGGTCATACATTGTTAGATATGATCCAAGAGGAAGATCGGCCAAGTATAATCCACTAGAGGAAGAAGACAATGTTGAAGAATAAGGTGATGAAAATTAGGAGCAGTTGGTCACTGCATATGTGTCAAATGAATAATCTAATCAAGAAGTTGATCATCCAAATGACATAGCAGAGTATTTTGTACTCGGTGATGATATTGATGATGAATATATAATTGAAAATGACGTTGATGATGATGATTATATGAGAGATCCTTTCAACGATAGATATTATGGACTAGATGATGATACAGATAAAGAAGTTGATGATGATGATATTGATGATTAATAATAGAAATCATCATCATCATGTCATCACCATTAGAATAATCACAACCATCATCATCTTCATCTTTATGATCATCAATGGTATCATCATCGTCGTATTCTTATTCTTCTTCTTCATACTTATGATCATCAATGGTATCATCATCATCTTAATCACCATCACCATAATCACCATCATCGTCATCATCAAAATCATAATCAACCTCATGTTCATCTTCATCGTCATCATCATGTTCATACTCATTAGAATAATAGGAATCATCATCATCATGTCATCCTCATTAGAGTAATCACAACCATCATCATCTTCATCTTTATGATCATCAATGGTATCATAATAATCATCACCATCATCCTCATCATCACCATTGAAATCATAATCAACCTCATCATCATCAATGTTATAATCATCATCGTCATCCATTTTATCATCATCAGCATCAGCATCATGTTCATCTTCATCATCATCATCATGTTCATACTCATTAGAATAATCTCAATCATCATCCTCATTAGAATAATCTCAACCATCATCATCTTCATATTTATGGTCATCAATGGTATCATCATCATCCTCATCATCACCATATTCATCATCGTCATCATCGACATCATAATCAACCTCATCCTCATCCTCAGCCTCATCATCATCAATGTTATAATCATCATCGTCATCAACTTTATCATCATCATCATCATCATGTTCATCTTCATCATCATTATCATGTTCATACTCATTAGAATAATCACAATCATCGCCATCATGTCATCCTCATTAGAATAATCGCAACCATCATCATATTCATATTTATGATCACCAATGGTATCATAATCATCATCATCATCATCACCATCTTCATCATCGACATCGTAATCAACCTCATCCTCATCCTCAGCCTCATCATCGTCAATGTTATAATCATCATCGCCATCAATGTTATCATCATCATCATCATGTTCATATTCATAATCATCATCATGTTCATACTCATTATATTAATCACAATCATCATCATCAACATGTTCGACGATTTGTTGTGGGAAAAATGTTCACATGTACTAGTGATAGATGAGAACCATGACATAATTGATATGGAGATATATCCTAGGAACTTTGTTCATCATGTACTATCTTCATTTATTTGTGCATTAATGTGGTGGTGCAACCAAGGGGTTATAAAAGGTAATAAGTTAGTAGTTGTAGTAATTACGTAATACTAATTACTAGGTTTATAACCCCTAATCATTGATAAGACAAAACCTTGCAACCACTATACTTTTAACTTTGATAATCCCTTATGACGCCTTTAATTCCATCGTTTTTCAACTCAACAATTGATAACTTGTCACTCCTAATAATTATTAAGTTGTAAGTTATAGATCTTATCACCTAATACCCTTAATACTTGAAAAATGTTTATAAATACTAATTCTTACGCTTGTAAATACTATAATATCTAAACTTTATACCTTATAAACACTATTTCCTCACCATTAACACATGTAATCCATAATTTTCAATTAACCACTCTGGGATCTATTTAACAAGCCTAATTATTTAAAAAAATGGTTTCTATTTTAGAAGAAATTTAAAAAATAATAATAAGACAAGAAAATTTTCGTGTTCAATTTCCTATTTATCAAGGTTGTAATTAAATGAATTTTACACATTTTTAGGATTTAAATATTTGTAAGAAATAGATTGTATTATACAATGAATTCTATCTAAATATATTACTTACTTATGCTAGTTGTCTCAATTATTCTTGATAGTGGACTTTAATAAGCATCCTCTCTGTGTCAAACTTCGAAATGGTCACCATATTACACTCATATGACAACTTTTTTTCAAGAAAGGGTCTATTGAAAATAATGTTCTCTATGATGGGGATGATGACCATAAAGAAAATGATCATGATAATCCTGCTGACTATGGCAACAACGATAATTTCACTATCAACATCATCATCATCATCATCACTAACGATGATGATGATGTTGATGGTGTTGTTTATGAAGATGATGACGATGACGACAATGACGATGGTGTTGTTTATGATGATGGTCATGATGATCTAATCCAAGAGGATATTGGTGGCCACCCACCTATTCCTATTGGACCCCCACCATTGTTTCTTTCAGTTTTCCATTTTCCTTAATTGTAGCACAATTTACTATTTTTGGCAATTTTCGGGTCCTAAACTTTCGGAGCCGTTTTGAGGCCCTAAACGACGTTTTTTCGGCATCGAATGGTCAGGAAAATATGAGTCCGTTCTATACTCAATGTTTGTCATTTATGGATATAGTCCTTAAATATATATTTCTAACCATGTATAATGCGCGTCAAACGAAGGTAGTATGCTAAAGTTACGACCCCGAGAAATTGATGTACCAAGTTACCCAACGGGGCCCACATTCTGGCGTTTCACCTCCTAGGGTTAGGTTTTTGGATCTGTAGGGTTTCCATTGTTTCTCAATAATATATAGGCCTTCGAGCCTCATTGTAACACAGAGTTCAGAGGCATATAGCCACCACATCTCTTCTCAGAGATATGCTACCAGCACTCTAGCTAGTTTATTTCCATACTGTATGTAAACAAGTTTCAGTTATTGATTAATGAAATGAAGTGTTATTTCTGCTGCATATTTGTTTCTATGGTTATTTGTGTATTCTGTTGAGTTCCTGCATAAATCTGGATCAGTGGTATCAGAGCAATATGCTCTTTCTTGATCCTTCTTTGCATGTCCCCAACGCGGGCGAGGTATAAAGAGTTAGGGCTCAATCTGGTTGAACCTTTGCAAGATCAGCCTCGCAAATCCCGATGGCCACCCATGGGGGATGAAAATAAAGACAAAGACACAGAATATCCTACCAAAATGTTGCTCAAGGAGGCCCTTGAAAAACAAAGGAACGCGATGACAGATAACTTCGCCCAGATCCTTCAACGACTTCCCACTGGTGGCACATCTGCATCTAGAAGCCACTCTAGAGGTGCAACCCCTTTTAAGGTACAAGTAAACTTCAGCATTCCCATATTTGATGGCCGAATAGATGTATACGCCATAGATATATGGTTGAATATATTAGAAGGATATTTCTCAGTTCATGACTTTTTTGACCGGGAAAAGATTACTTTTTCTCTACTCAAAGCCGCCCCCCATGTCAACGACTAGTGGGAAACCTACTGTGAGAGAAAGGACAAGGAGGAACCTTCTCTGTTCTCGGTCATACCCACTTGGAATTCTTTCTAAGATGCCATAAAGGGACAATATTATCTGGTGGGGAGCTATGAGGATAAGTACATACAATGGACTACGTTGTGGCAGCAAAGAGATCAAGATGTGCATGAGCTGACGAATCTGTTCCATACCCTATGCACCAAGTTGGGTATCAAATATTCAAAGAAACATTTGGTGCTGAAGTACCATAGTTGTCTGCACAGATAAATTTAGGAGGAAATGGAGTTCCTCGACATCTCCTCACTTGGTACAGCATATCGATATGCTGCCAAAATTGAGCAAAAATTCAAACAGAAAAAGCAAGACTTCGGATCTGTGAATCAAAATCAAGGGAAAGGTCCCCAAAACCATAGAACCAAGGACACAGCCAAGGCATGACGACTCAAGAAAACTTTCCAAATCCGCAAGCAAAGAGCAATACTGCAAAGCCAAATAAGGAAGGGGGAAAGCGGTGCGAGTTCCATAAGATCCCCACTCACAACACAAGTGAGTGTAGGGCCAAGCAATATCTAGTGGCTAAGATAAAGGCTTATGAATTAGATGCATACTCTAACACTGAATCAGAACCTAAGAAGGGGAATGACAGAGGGAAGAATATTATCGATGTAGATCCCAATGCCACTGTTTCCACCATGAATATCCAAAAGGAAGAACTAGAAGATTAATAGGAAGAGGAGCGTATTTTCCACTCCAAGATGTGGGTAAAGGGTTCCCAACTACAGTTCATTGTCAACAGTGGGAGCTAAAAGAACCTGATTTCAGTAGAGGTCGTGAAGTGGCTGGGTTTGTTGACCACAGTATACCCACAATCGTACACCATCGGGTGGCTTCACCAAGGATGGGATCTCCACGTCAGCCAGCAGTGCCGCCTTCCATACAGCACCAAGCCCTTCACCGATGAGGTATTATGTGATATTTCTCCCCTTGATGTTTGTGATGTATTATTAGGTCAACCATACTTATGGAAGTGAAATGCTATGTATGAGTCTTAGCCTCACACTGTTATTATTACGCTGGGAAATAATTTGTACAGGATACTAGAGGTACCACCTCCTGCCGCTATCTCTTTGTTTACTGCAAAACAATGCAGTAAGCTCATTTCCAAAACTAGGAAGTTTGTTTTCTTGATGATTTACCCTTAGGAAAAGAAGAATATTGTGGCCACAACCTCCAGAGAGGGCCCCTCCGCATGAAAAAAACAAATGGACAAGGTCGTTGAGGAGTATCGGGACATATTCACCTCACCCACCGGGGTGCCTCTCCACTGTCAGGTCAAGCACCCCATCGATCTGACCCCAGGTGTGTCGTTTCCCAATGGACTGATCTATCAACGCTCTGTTCTGGAGAATGATGAAATCAAGAGGCAAATTCAGGAGCTGCTGCAGAAGGGTCACATCCGGCCAAGTTCATCGCCCCGTGGGAGCCTGATTGTGTTGGTACATAAGAAGGATGGGACTTGGAGACTCTGTATTGACTATCGGGAACTGAACAAGATCACTGTCCAGAATAGGTACCTAATCCCATGGATTGATGACCTCTTGGAGCAGCTTAAAGGGGCGAAATATTTTATCAAGATCAACTTAAATTCCGGGTATCACTAGGTATCGATCGAATCGACCGATGTGTGGAAGACTACCTTCAAAGCCAAGGAGGGCCTTTTCGAATGGTTGGTCATGCCTTTCAGGATGACGAATGCTCATGCAACCTTCATGAGACTTATGGGTGACATCTTGCAACCATTCACCAACTCATTTGTAGTATTGTACTTGGATAACATCCTGATCTTCAGTCAGAATTGGGAAGAGCACCTCCACCACATCCGACAGGTCCTCTAAACATTGAGGCAGCACAAGTTGTGTGCCAATTTGGACAAATACACTTTTGGCATGACCTAGGTTCAGTATCTAGGATACATTATTGATTAGTGTGGGGTACATGTGGATCCAACCAAGATCCAAGTCATTCGGGATTGGCCAGCCCCAACTACTCTAACAGATTTTCACAGCTTTCTGGGCCTTTCTAATTTCTACTGTAGGTTTGTGTTGGGATTCTCTCATATCACTTGGCCCTTGAGTCAAGTCACCAAGGGAGGAGCAAAAGCAAATTTCTTTTGGTTGAAAACTCAACAAAAGGCATTTGCAGAATTGAAACATCGCCTCTGCTATGCCCCAGTGCTCACATTACCCGACTTGCAACAACCATTTGAGGTCGAGACAGATGCCTCTGACTATGCTATTGGGGCAGTCCTTACTCAAAAAAGGAATCCAGTGGCATATCACAGTGAGACACTATCCGACACAGTCTGAGAATATCCCACTTATGACAAATAGATTTTTTCCATTGTACAGGCTTTCCGACAATGGAAGCATTACATTTTGGGGAAGGAAATGATCATCCACACAGACTACCGACCCCTGCAGTTCATGCAGACACAAGGGAAGTTACAGAATGATTTCCATTAGAAGTTGTCCACATATCTACAACAGTTTCATTTGAACATCAAGTACAAGAAGGGAAGCACCAATAATGTTGCATACTGCCTTAGCCGACCACCGATCATGGCGATAACCACCATGCTCAAATCTTGTAGGCACGAGACTTCTAATTGGCTGCTTCTCTACAAGAGCGATCTAAAATTCAGCCACACATACCAGCCACTCTTGGAGGGAAACCAAGTTCCAAAATTTCACCTCCAGGATGTACTACTATGTCACATGGGACACTTTTGTGTTCCTTCAAGCGAGCATGCCAAGATGATTTTGGAAGCACGCTATAGTTGGGTTGTTGGGCATTTCGGGGTCAAGAAAATAGTGGCAGTAGTGCAGAAGTATTTCTATTAGTCGAACCTTCGACAGGATGTCAAGAAGTACATCCGATCCTACACTGCTTGCGCCATTGCCAAACCATCCATCAAGAAGCAAGGCCTCTATACTCCGTTGCCTACCCCTAGTGGACCTTGGTAATCCATCTCCATGGATTACATGTCGGACCTTCCTTCTACTAATCACGGTAATGACTGTGTGTTTGTGGTCGTTGACAAATTCTCAAAGATGGCCATAATGGCGGCCTGCAAGAAGAATATCACAGCAGAAGCCACTATGAAACTCTTCTTTGAAAGAGTGTGGGTACACTTTGGGATCCCACAGTCTATAATCTCAGATCGGGACAACAAGTTCCTTAGTACATTTTGGTCTAGCCTATGGTCAATACTAGACACCAAGCTCACAAAGTCCATAGCTTTCCATCCCCATACTAATGGACAGACAGAGGTCATCAACAGGATGATCGTACACATTTTGTGCATGTACAACTCAAAGCATCCACGCACATGGGATGAGAGCCTCCCCTATGTACAACACAGCTATAACCAGGCCCTCCATAGCTCAACCAACCACAGCCCCTTTCAGGTGGGCTTGGGGTTCCAGCCACTATGTCCCATTGATGTAGCCATTCCATTTGCAGCTACTCAGGCTGATTCAGCTCATATCCATTCTGAAGTTTCCAAGGAAAACAACTTCATTGAGTGCATTCAACACATTCGCCAACAGGTTCATGACATATTGGACAGATCCAATGCTAAGTACAAGTAGCAACATGATCAGCATTGGGTGCAACACAACTTCTAGGTGGGCAACAAAGTGTGGCTACATTTGTAGAAGGAGCACCTCGCTAGACCCCACCGCAAGCTTCGCCCACTTCAATATGGTCCATACACAATCACCAAGGCTATCATGGAGAATTCCTTCGAGCTCAATATTCCACCATTCCTTTGTCTGCACCCAGTGTTTAATGTGGACCACCTTCGACCCTACTTTCCACCTCTACTGGACACATCAGACGTGGCAAAACAACTCACACAAACAGAGTTAAACCCCAACTGCATGGAACAAGCCACAACTGATCGGATTATGGACACACAGATCAAGAACACCCACCAGCAGAAGATCCAGCTATATCGAGTTGTCAAAGCAGGCCAACTCCTTCACTAGGGAAAGTGGCTCACCAAGGATCAAGTTCAACAGAAGTTTCCTCATCTCATGGAGGAACTCAACGCAATGGGGACCATTGCTTCCTAAGGGGGGAGGAATGATCCAGGAGGATATTGGTGGCCACCCACCTATTCCTATTGGACCCTCACCATTGTTTCTTTTAGTTTTCCAGTTTCCCTAATTGTAGTACAATTTACTATTTTTGGCAGTTTTCGGGTCCTAAACTTTCGGAGCCGTTTTGAGGCCCTGGACGACGTTTTTTCGGCATCGAACGGTCAGGAAAATATGAGTCCATTTTGGGCTTAATATTTGTTGTTTTTGGATGTATTCCTTAAACATATTTTTCTAACAATGTATCATGCACGTCAAACGGAGGTAGTATGCTAAAGTTACAACCCCGTTAAATTGATGTACCAAGTTACCCAACGAGGCCCACATTCTAGTGTTTCACCTCCTAGGGTTAGGTTTTTGGATGTGTAGGGTTTTCATTGTTTCTCAATAATATATAGGCCTTTGAGCCTCATTGTAACACAAAGTTCAGAGGCATGTAGCCACCACATCTCTTCTCAGAGATAAGCTACCAGCACTCTAGCTAGTTTATTTCCATTATGTATGTAAACAAGTTTCAGTTATTGATTAATGAAATGAAGTGTTATTTCCGGTGCATATTTTTTTCTATGTTTATTTGTGTATTCTGTTGCATTCCTGCATAAATTCGGAGCATGATCATTGATGATGACAATGACAATGACAATGCTTGTGATGATGATGTTCTTGATGATGATGATGATGACAATGATTATCATGATGATGATGATGATCAAGATGATGGTGATGCTCATAAGTATCGATGTCATCAGTTTCATCATCATTGACAATGTCATTAAATTTTTAATATAGTACCTTGTATCCCAAACAAACATCTCTCCTCTTAATTTTAACCTGGTTGTTCTGCTACCTTGCCTCCATGTTGCTGGAATAAGTCCCTAGATTTATCCTTCCCTGAAGGGATGTAGTGGACATATTGGATTCAAGGAAATTAATAAATCACATTAAAAAAAATAAACATTAAAATAATAATAAACATTAAAGTAATAAAAAATATTAAAAATAATAAACATTAAAAAAAAGCAAACGGTTAAATCTATCCATCTTACCTTCCCCCTGTCACAACAAACAGATTTTAAATCTTTCACTTACCTCACCTACGAACTAGGCCTCGAGGTCGCAGAGGAGGTTCCAAGGTTGTAGAGGAGTTTTTTTAGTTAACTCACCCACGAACTAGGCCTGATGTCACAGAGGAGGTTCCAAGGTTTCATATGAGGTTTCACACTTACCTCACCCACGAACTAGGCCCGAGGTCGCAGAGGAGGTTCCAAGGTTGCAGAGGAAGTTACAAGGTTGTAGGGGAGGTAGCTCTTGTTAATTCAACGAACCCCTTCCTTCACACAACCAAAAATCTAGCTTGTGAGCATGGAAAAACCCTTAACCTGCAGCAGATAAATTTCTTGTTTGAAACCATTTTTATAGTACAAGTTCGTCCTACACACAGCTTTTTATTGGGTGGGTGTTCGGATGCAACTCAGGTTCTTCCTAGATTGGTACGCAATTGTAATGGTATCTCAGCTTTGGGGGTTTTCTATCCTCAAGGATATCCACACCCTTCATCTCCAAAATCTAAGCAGAGGTACATTGGCATATTGAGGTCGAGACCCACAAGAAAAGGTGAAGGTCACTAAGGCATCAGGAAAAGCATAGGCTAAGGTAGCTTCAGAACCATGATCCAGTATAAGTATATTTTTTGCTAGTAGATATTTCTTCGGTAAGTCCATTGCTTTCATTTAATCCATTAACTCCTTTTCTAGTTAGGGTTTTATTGATTGATACAGTAAATAAATTACAGTCGAGGTTTTATTGATAGATACAGTCAGGTTTTTATTTTTTTGTATGTTTATTTCATGAAAATGAGAGCTCAAGGAAATCCTGAAAGCGAACATCTCCACTATAGGTCAAAATTTCTGATGTGTAGCTCTTTTACGATGGCTCCCCCTACCCCCAACACAAACTCCATCATAAATCCTATCCCCGGAAGTAATACCTATGATCAAAGCATGATGTATAACATGAATGAGAAGAATAAATGAGTGAGGAAGAAGGAAGAGAAAGTTGAAATGGGGATGGGAGAGGTAGTGAATGCGAAGATGGAAAGAACAACAAGGGATAAGGAGCCAAGTGAAATTGGTTGTCCGAGGAATCCATTTCGTAGTCAAATGATGAGTCAAAATTTGATAAGAAGTCTAATATGAATGATTATGAAAAGTCAGAACTGTGCCTAATAATGAGAAATTAGAATAAGATGAGGTCGATGATAAGGATGGCAGGGACGCCTCCACATCAGATGCTTCAACTACTCCCAAGAGGTGCCCTCTAGCGAGTTGCGCCTTCCCGGTCGCAACCAAATGGGACAGTCTAGACCTGAATGAAACCATATTTGTGAGTTCCCGCTGGTGAGGCGATAAGCCAATTTGTTTAGTTCCATGAACATTTTTCCTAAGATATATATTGAGAGATACAGTCAATAAATTTTCCTTCACCGATTGATTGGGATGGATGTTTTTATACAAAATATACATCACCTACTTCCTATAAACCCTGCTACTACATACCCTGACAATCAACCCCGCTTATGGATAGATGATAGATATACAATGTGGATAGATGCAATCAGGATTTTATCAATAGATATAGTTAGGGTTTGCTCCTATATTCCCTCCGATTGATTAGGATGGATGTTTTTATACAAAAAATACTTCACCTACTTCCCATAAACCCTGACAATCAACATCGCGTATGGATAGTGGATAGATATATAATGTGGATAGATATATAATATGGATAGATATACAATCGTGTCTTGTCTTGTAAGGGATTTCACACCTTGTACTATTTGGCCAGATACCAGTTTAGTTAGGTATAAACATTAAAATAATAATAAACATTAAAGTAATAATAAACATTAAAAGGTTTACACAACACATAAGCTACAAAATAGTCTGCGCGTTGTTGTTACGACTGATTCAGGGGAATAATTGACCTATTGTTTCTCTATGATATAGTTATCATTTGGGAAGTATTTAATTGTTACAAATGGATTGATGAACCTTCTGAATAAAAAGAATGTTTTTTATTCCTATATTACGTAAAATTTAAGTTCAAATATTAATTTAAAACTAGTAGAAGGATCCACACTATCCATTCTTGTAGGTGTAAGTTGTTGAAAAAGTAGGAATACCAGTTTGTAAGAAAAGGCCTATGTTTGGTCTTATCCCTTTGAAATTTTTATAAGGTTTTTCATTAAGTGGACTTTTCAATGGGTTTTGAACTTTAATGACTTCCCACATCCCTTCTTTGAAATGAAGGGTAGTACTGATCCTTGGTAGAACTTTGTAATGTATCCATGAATCCTTGCTACAGGTCTGTTTATATGACTGAGGTTAACTACTAGAAACTGCCTCAAAGTATTTCTTAGGTGTTTCTTAGGTATTTCACCAACAGTGGGTTTGTTGCTTATATTTCAGTCTTGATGTAGGATACCATATGATGGTGATTCTTTCAAAGAATTACCTTAGAGGGCCTCTCCCCATGCCACAAAAGTGACCAAAACAAATCCTAAACAATTCTACTCTCTCATCACTTGCTTCGGTGAACTTATAACTTCCATATTTAGCGAGCGTGTACCCTAATTCCTAAACTATCACCAAGGAACATTAGGGAAATGTCTCATGGTGGAGGTAGACTGCATGTTAGGGCTCTTGTAATTATTGCTATAAAATCAATGCTTCCACCTAGAATAGTCATAGTCATAAAGAAATTAATTTTCCACCTATTGCATGTTTCCATTCAAGGCTATAAGTATTCCATTGAAGGTTATAAGTATGGAATGAATGTCTCATCAGGACTACACATAAAAGAATAGACCTGAACATCCCAAGAATTCCTTGAACCTTCAGATAGATCACAGATAGATACCTTAAATTCATGTTGTATGCAAGGTTGGACTTATATTACTTAGACTACCTATAATTCTAGGAGGGATGACCTTGAAATATTCTCCCATCATACCTACGCCTTGGGGACCTCATATTATAACCTATGTATTTGAAACATGCTTTTCATCCTTCCTTTTTACCCACCCTATGAATCACACCTACAACTTAGGAACCTCCTAAAACTCTTCCTTTGGACCCTATGGCCTCATACCTACTCTTTGGGACTAGACTTGGGAAATCACACTTGTGGGACTATCCTAACCTATGCATCAGACCTAAACCTCATACTCATTGAATTTAATTAGCCTATTATGAACTCTATTGTTTGTATGGAAAAGCGTAAGTGAAGCCAGAGCACTATAGGTTATTTGAACCGTACCGTAAGTAACTATAAGAAGCTAATATAAGCTAAAGTATATCTAATCTAATAATAAGACTGTACTTAAGGGATGGGGTTCTTGCATGTAAAGAGTTGGTACAAGGGGATGGGGTTCCTAGCATGCCATCCATCCATACTAATGTTCTTACACGTCTCTTCCAGGTCTAATGACTATTCTCCGTCCACTCACTGACTCAATACTCCTAGGTTTCAACCAAAAGCTCTCAAAATGTAGGATATGAGATTATCAAGATAGTCCAACTAGTCCAAATCTTGTAGGTAATGTAAAATCTAATGATTAGTCCAAGCTACCAAGTTAAAAGAGGTATCCTTAAAGTTTGAGAATAAAGCGTGACTTCATACCAAGTTATATCTATATGAAAATATTCCAATATCCATGCAATATATACAATACAAAACTTTTAAACTTTTAAACAAATATTTCACTTAAATATGTGAAATGACTCTTTGATAGCTTGCAGGGATATCCCAAGCCTCTTGTGGGCATTATTGAATCCCCTTGCGGGCGTTATTGTAAACATTGTATTGGCATATTGTAAATACCGTGCAGGCATATTGTAAACATTGTGCGGGCATATTTTAAACACTGTGATATTTCAATATGATATCATGCTTATTATATTGTAGCAGGGGGTTACTCAGAACACGCCTACAGATTCTGTTAAGGTAAACATGATTGTCACATTAACACTAATTTTTTTCTTCATTAATAACGTTTATTAGACATGGTTCAATTTTTACTTTTCAAAATGAAATTTTGTTACTTCTTGTATTGTGTCAGGATGACCATGGGAAATCCCCAATGATGTCCCATCAGGTAAATGTTAGGCTAATAGTACCTAAACATGATTAAAGTAATTTTTTTTATTAAATGCATGTTATTTTTTCACGTGAATTTTTGTATTGATAAAAATAAATTAACTACTTTTATTAATTGATGTTTGTAGAGCACACCACATCATGATGATGAGGTGGTCACTGAGGAAGATATATTTTATTCAACTGACCCAATGGGAACTATGAAGAAGGCTTTAAAAAAATTCCAATCAAGAACTTCTTACACTGATAAATATCAAACCCATGACTGAAGAAATCAAAGAAACAAATTGGTGACTTGAGGCAAACAATAGTACAGTACGGGGTAAGTGGCATCTCTGAAATATTTTATGAACTATGACATATATTCATTTATGTTATTTTAGTTCTCTATTTTTGATATGATCTAATTAATTAAAGTTTTCTTTTTTGTAAGAATTTTTGGAGACAACACATGTGCATCAAGTGTAGTATGTAGATGTCGGTATTGGTGGTAGCGATGGTTCAACACAACATCAATACACCGTACCAATGAGGCTATTTGAATCTCCTGACAACAATTCCATTTAGATGCAATGACCTTGTCGGATGTTGGATATCAGCGGGGCCCTTCACCCAATACTACTTCATGAGATGTTAGAGAGGAGAGTAGCATCAAATGTGAAAGTTGTTATCCTGGAGCAGTACGTATGGTTAGCAAGGGATCATTGTCTGTTACATTCTTGGTGGACAAGGACTTTGTTCCAATCAAGATACCAAATATTGAAGGTATTAATTAATTAATTCGGTTTTTTTCATGTAATTCAAAGCCACATACCTCAAATTATTTTTAATTAATGATCATATTGTTTTTGCAGGAAATAATGTTTTTTATAAGAACCTGCATGAGAAGGATTTGGATATTTTTGGTCCCACCATTTGTACACGGTGGAATGCCCAAAATGATAAATTGAAAGATGATTTGATGAACCACATGGTTAACTTGTTTGGTGATACCTTCAACAAAAAAGGTGTCACCGCAACAGCTGGCTTAAATTTGAAATATGTCAGGGAAGATTATAAGTATGAGTGTCCTTCAATGGTTCCATAGAAGAAGTGGAAGGCTCTCATAGATGATGCAAAGTAGAAGGCATTGAGAAAACACAGAAAGACTCGGCCAATCAGTTCAAGAAGGTATGTCACATATCATATTTTCAATGAAAAATGTTCAATATACTTTTTTTACTTTTAAATATATTTAAGTTCTGATATCTAACATATTTGAAACCTTTCATAGGCTCTCAAACACCTCTAAAGCGACAAAGACAAGGGTAGAAAAACATGGGTAGCACAAACTATGCCAAGGTGGATATCAAAAAATAAGAGCATGAATTGTAAGAATCGAATGATCATTATTTGTATCCAAATTTTTTGTAACTGTAGCGAACAAATAATTTATTTATCACTGTAGTGAACAAATAAATTTTATGGTGTTATGCATTGCAGGGCAATGCTTTTCAAGAAGCAGCCACTGAAGAATACTTGAGTCTCGGCTTCAAGTATGGTTTTCAACATGTGTTGGAACGTCGAAAAAGCATGGGGCAAACCCAAATTTCCCCATTGATTCACACAGAGGTAAATAAAAGCATCTGTGCATGTTCAATTTGTTCACATTGCTTTGGACTTGAATTATGTGTTATGTCAAATTTGCATATGTGATAACTTGAAACTTCTTAAGCATTGGAAAGATCTTAATATGACAAATTGTTTTAATAAATGAATGGTTTCAAGCATCCACATACCAACTCTAATTAATCTCCTTTTAGACGTTACAGATATTGAGTTGATAATCAAATCTTTTAGAAGACCTGATATGAGCATAATACCTAAGAGGTTGCCATTGATTTGTTGCCATTTTGAACCTGAATTTGCTTTAAGGTTTTGTAATGGACTTAGTGGATTTATGAATCTTTTATAAATTAATTGACTCATCATCAACTATATTCTATATCACTTTATCTAGAACATTCAACTAGCCTAATTAACAAATTGTGGTGAGCATATTAAGAATGTAATTATCCATTCATATATTAATAAAAAATATGATTTTTCCTTTGGAAAAAAATCTAGACAATCAAAAACATACTCCCACATCTCATTATTACAAGAATATTGGATCAATTGCACAAATACATTACATTTACTACAAGGCCCAATAAGGTTGAATGCATAATCAACAAGACACTATGAATCCAAGATTGACAACCATCACTTTCAAGGTCAAGTCTCTATATTGGCTACACCAATTGAACTCCATTGACGATTTCAAATCCATATGGTTGGTTCTCCATGCTGATCAATGAAAAATGATCAACTCACCCTTCAAAGTCAATAAGGGATGATTCAAGTGGTCAACACTCTAACAACACTATTAGGTTCCCTTCTTTCAACCATCTCCCTCCCATTTATAAACTCTTACAATAGTTAACTCAATATTGGTTTTTCCATGTTAACTAAGCTTTATCTCTTGTTCTATGAGCTCACCACAATTCCTCCATTACTATAAGTTTACCATATTATGTTTGAATTGAAACAAAGTGTTAGTGAGAGTGATGGAAAAGGTAGTGTGACTTGAGTGACCTTGGTGTACTTGGCCTTATGTTTTTATAGACTTAGTCGTGTCAAACATCTTACCAAAACAATTGAGTTTCCTCATAATAATACCATCATTCCAATGTACTTGTGTAATCTATTCATCAATCATTATATTGAAAAATAAATTTCTTTTTTGGTTTTCAGGTTAAGAGCAACAAAAGAAGCGATTGTAGTGGTACCGAACAGGTACCACATGATGGTGGGGAGTTGCCTCATGTTGGTGGCAAGCGGCCTAGCCATGATTTAGGTATGTATGCTATAAAATAGAAGTATTTATTATGATTTCAAATATATAATTGATGACGTGTAGTAATAAATTTTCTTTTGTGAATGGCAAAGCATGTACCTGCTCATGCTCAAATGGAAGAGGAACAAATGGCAAAAGCAATGAACACTCCATTTGTCTTAGCTAGTCATCCAACAGGTAAAGATCATTGTAATGATCTCGGAAATAATGAAATATGTATGTGAATAATAACTAAACATTTATATCTATATAACTTTATTGGTTTTTGTAGATGATTCCCCTCTCCATCAACCCCCATTCCCTCCTATTCAACGTACCAGAAGTATGGTATGGGAGAGCATGCCCACACAATCAACAAAAATAGAGGGCACAACAATTTCAACAAGAAATGACAATGAATTAGATGTCCCCATCTTGGACTTTATGAAGAAAAAAATCAATACAGAAAAAAATGTAGCTCTATACATTTAAGATTTGTATTTGTATTAGCCGGTGCATACCTTATTTTTTATAATGTGTGACATCTTTTGAGTACTATGGTTATCCTCAAGGGGATGGCTACCCCTTCCTGAGTTAATCTGAGGAAGATGAGATGAGCATATGATCTTCCTTATCTAGTGATGATGATTATGAGCTTCCACTATTTTCACGAGACACATGAGACGTATGGCCACATACAATTGAGAAGGTCAGGTAACCTACCCTCACGTTGACTTGATGTGCATGAGCCTAGTATGAGGTCATGTTGCATTGTTATGTTACGTTGACTTGCACGTTTACTTATATGTAATGTTTAGCCTTGTAGTGAATTGTGATTGACCCTTGCATGGTAACGTTGAGACATACAACCCTTAAATATTGACGTCCATCGTGCTGATGACTAGTATGACCCCTTAATGGGTTCGTCCACCCTTGTGTTGACCTTAAGAGCCCTCCTTAGGTGCCATCCACCATAGCGCTACCATATGTCAATTTTTTGGAGTACTTTGTTGTCATTTTTTATTGTAAGTTGGTCGTATTGTTGTGCTACTACTATTTTTTATTTGTGAGAGTTGGATGATCTATTTTGGGATATTTTGTGGTTTTGGGTTCTCTCCTTTCATAGGTATTTTTGTCTAGTTGAGTCTCATGCAAATAACCTAATGCTAAGATGTTGAAGTCTGTTTAGAAGAATTTTTTCTGAGGATAAGGAAGCTCTACCCTAACATATTATGTTGAGTTATCTTATGTTGAGTTTATAATTGGTTCAGATCTGATATATCATTTACTATTATATATTGTTGTCTTTCATTAACAACTTAGATCTGATATAGATAGCTACTCTTATTATTGTTATTGTTTTAAGTACTTTAATGGTTATTGTAACTCATTGTTTCTAGGACATGCTGGACATCAAGGATATTTAGGATATGAAGGTATTGAGGGCACATTGGGTCACCATCCAACGCTTCATTGTTTCATTATTTTACATGGTAGATCTAGTGTGTTTTATTGCCTTGTATGAAAGATCAGGATCAAATCTATTTTGCTGGAAGGTGTAGCAATGTGTGCAAGTCCATTCAGGTGGATCAATGCTCTTGTTTCCACTTTTCTACATCTATCATCTTCAACCCAAGCATCGTTAGCACCTACATCAATGTTTTTTCATTTTTCTCCCTTCCTTTTCCCTCTATTTTACCTTAAAAAATTAGGTTAATCAACACACAAAATAAAACTAGTAAATTAACCCTAGTTAGTTTGCTTTCCTTTGTTAATTTGTTGTTATTTCCTATTTGATTTTTAACCCTAATTGAATTAACTTAATTAATATACAACCCTAGATAGCCTAATCAACTCTAAAACCTTAATTAATCTAGTGGAATTCTCTTCTTATCTTTTATTCCTATCCTCCCCTCCCAGGGTTTATCAGTTTTTCCCCAAAATGGAGTGGTGACTCCACTCCCTCCTTCCTATTCTAGTAGTGGGGTGCCTCACTCTAACTATAAAACTACAAAAGCTACGTAATGTTAACTTGTATTTGGATTAAATGAGTGCAAATTAGTGAAGGCTCCATTGTGTTAGTTTATTTCATTATGTAATGCTTGCGATATAAGTTGTAAAAAAGGGAAAGATGCCCATGCATTTTAATAAAGAAAGAAAGTGCATGATTACTTAGAAGAGATAATGGGGGGCATGATTCAATCCCCATCCAATGCTAGCCTCTTGCTTGCTAATGGACATACTATTATATAGTATTTTTCTTGGGACTTGGTCATTTATGAGCCTCCTTCTCTTTAGCACTCAACTAGGAGTTGTGACCCGATTTTGGGGAAGATGCGTCCTCCACCTTGAGTTCTCACTCAGTAGATTCTACCACTTGTATTTTCCTCTTGTGCGTTAGGAAACACTCTACAACAGTTATTCCACTTATGTCCATTTCAGTATCTTTTATTAATAAAGAACAATTCATTACAAATGTTTTATTTTTGACTTTTTGTCAAAAATATAAAAATTATAAATAAAGTTTTTTCAGCATAAATTAATAATAAATTATTACACTAAAGGTGTTATTAAGGGGACATCCCTCCTATGGCTTTCATCATCTTTCGATGGCCTATGGGGAGCCACACCCTGTCCACCGCTTAAATGCCCTCAAAACATGTTGACCACTTTATTTGGCGCTCCTTTAATTGGATGTTCCTATGCTTGCTTCTCCCCCTTATGACTGCCATAATCTAGTATATAAGCCTTCCTTCACTCTGATGGAAATGAGGTGAGAGCTGCTGGGTTGGATTGAGAGAAGAGTAGGTGGGAGCATAGATGGATGAACTAGGGAAACAAACTGAGCTGATGGATAAGAAGCCTTTGTTTGCAGGGTAAGGGAAAGGCTTGGGAGTATTTCGATGTATATCCTGAGGCGTGGGAGAACTTGAGTTGTTGGTGGTTAGAGAGTGAACGTTATTAATAGTAGGGGATATAAATTGAAGAGAGAATGTTATATACTCACTCAACAGAGAGCGCTATCTAGAATAGAATCTGCCCCCTATCAATACATATACGACAGGTATCCTAACCAAAACGAGACATTGCGACTAGGCCCGATCAATATGTCCGGGCACGGTAAGGCAAAATATGTTTAATAGTAGGGGAAGCCATTGATATTGACCAGTCTGAGATAGACATGCATTGGGAGGGTTGGAAATATACCATTATACCATTATAATCAGCGTCATCCATTGATTTATCTCATTCTGTATAGGAAGCAAACTTGCAACTAACAACAGGCAGTTTATTGACACATGGGTTTTCTAGTTGGGTCAGCTGATAAGATTAAATTATTGTCGTTGATAGGATTGCAACGGATGGAAATCCAAGCACCGAATTAAAGAATTTTTCGCTACTCAACACATGGACAGTAAAATGAATGAAAACAAACTCTAATACCTCACCATCAATATCAACATCGAGAGAGGAAAAAAGATAAAACATCATACCGTTGTTTAAAACCTGCGCATCAATATAGCATATTTATTTCTCAGAACCCTTGTGTCCGCAAACTGTGCTACTTAAAATCATAGAAAAACAACATAGCCAGCTCCTAGCTTGTACGACAATTTTAGTGGAAATATTAAACAAGACTTAACCTTGAACATATTTTATGAGCGACAGATTAGAGGAACCCTAAGACGCGATTTTCCAAACCACATATGAAAATACCAATATAATTCGCTCATTAAAATTAGCCAGGCATTAGAGACCTACCCACTGTAAATTCATGTGGGCAAACTAAATGTTAAAGGGAAAAATAAATATTTGGGAGATTCAAAACCTGGACTCATGGAGTTACTAGCTTGTTCTAAACCCTGCGAGGCGAAGGGATTGTCTTTCAATCATGTTTTCAACAACTCATTCCTAAGAAAATTGTATGGGATTGAACGATTAATGTAGCGTAGATTTCTAAAAGCTCACTTTTTAATTATGGGTTTCAAAATATTTTATATTTGGATTTATTTAGGAGAACGTCATGTGTCACTTTCGAACGGTTTAGCTGTCACAATAGATTTTGGTTTACCAAACATAATGGTGGATGTTCTTTATAATGATAAATTTGTTGGATTTATAATTGTCTTTCACAGCACATCCTCGGCTCTTTGTGTTGATCAGTGGATGAAGAGTTTTTTTTTCTGTTGATAGCATAATTAATTGTTTTGTCTATTCATAGTCTTCATTATAATTGTAAATTTTTTGAGATTTGGAGTCATCTTTCACACCACATGTCCAGATATTTTGGTGTGTATTAATGGAAATCGTGAGCCATCTGAGCTTCTAATGATGATCAATTGTACCAACATAAAAAATGAAATTAAAATAGATCTCACCTTTTAATTTCAATGGAGTTCGGAGATATGTTAAATTTCTTTCATAGTATATTTCTTAGAACGTGACTCAATATTAGAATAGAAATAAAGTGTCATTGATGAAGGTAAAGATAAACTCAAGATGTATTTCTTATCCCATGGATTATCTGATGACGAATTTTCATGTAGTCTAGGACTATCTGACAATGAATTTTCATGTAGTCTGGTTTTTTAATAAAATAAAATATTATTTATTTAGGGTTATTTAAATGAGTAGGATTTAGTAAAAAATACTTTATGTCTGAACTTAGTGTAATTTTTAAGTACAATGTAGCATTAGATACACATTTTTTGGATTTCTCTTTTTGGTTTATTTGATGCCAAAGGAAAGTACATATCTGGGAGATCTTTAATGGACTCGATATCAGATTGTAGAATAGGAAGATACAACATTGATGAAGGTTATGATAAACTCGATATCCAAATGTAGAATAGAAAGATACAACATTAATGAAGGTTAAGAGAATATTAAGAGGTATGTATCATCCTTAGGTTTCATAATTTCAATATATGGTCTGTGTTTGACTATGGAACATCTCATTCATAGTTGTAGATGGTGTCTTCTCTTTTATGCAGGAGATCTCCGACAAATATGGTATTCCTAGGGTTTCCTTCTAGGAACTCAGTGCTTGTGGTTTATTTTGTTATTTCCATATGCCTTTGTTGGTGGATGAATGTTACATTTCCAATAAGGTACACAATTTTACTCGATTTTCAATAGCAAACCCCATTACCTTTTGAGAAGAATTTAAAAGTAGAAAACAATGAGAAACAGATATTCAATACTAAAATTATATTACTACCTCACTACCATAAGCCAAGAAGATTACAAACCATTGTTGGCTCATTTTTGTAACCATTCAACCCATCTAATGTTAACCGATAATTGATAACTTCATTTACAAACGTTATCCTGCTATAAATTTTCTTGTGCTAATACTTGGTGATAACTATTTGAACAGAGGAGAAAGATCCACATTATCAATCCATCCAATGGCCAACTCATCTCTTGTATTCCAGGGATGACAGAACTGTGATTGAAATATCTAACCACCTTCCTGAGAGTAATAGATTTATCGGATCTCATGTTTCAAGACACCAAATACGAGGCACAGAATATGCTCAAGACTTCTTTGGTTTTTCTTAACACTTTCGAAGATGGATACACTTTCTAGAACCTACTAAACTCACGCCACCTCTTCTTTATCTTATTGAAGTTACTTTCAGCTATCGAGGTAGAGAGGTTTTCATACTTAGTAATGTCGATGTGGGTATTGACATAGGAACATGAGTTGCAATTATCGGGCCCAATAAAGTAGGGGAATATACTTCACTTAATCTTATTGATGCTGATTTGTAACCTTTAGTGGGAGAGGTAAAGAGGAGTTAAAAACTAAGGATTCAAAGGTATTCTAAACTCTTGATTTGCTTATTAACCACAAAGGAAACACTTGTTCAATATATTCTTAGGTTACATCTAGAACAAGAGGGTTTTAGTAAGAAGGAGGTACGTGCAAAACTAGGAAAGTTTGGACTACCCAACCATAATCATCTCACCCCAATTGCAAGGCTTTCAGGAGGTTAGAAGGAACGTGTTGTTTTCACATCAATTTTAATCGCTAAACCCCATGTTATTTTGTTGGATGAACCCATGAAGTTTAAGTTGTCATCTAATGAACTCGTGTTATTTGAAAATCACAACTCACATATAACCAGGTAATAATTAGTTGTATGAGCTTAGATTGAGACATGAAGTTAATTGGTACAAAGAAAATTCATACAACAAAAGGATTTGCTTACAATATTACCTTTAAAACAAATCTCCACAAGTTTGGAACAAGAAGCTACTAAATTTATTAATCTGCCGCATACTTCATAGATGAATTTATTTAGAAATACTCAATTGAGAAGTACTCAATTGGCCTTTACTTTTCAAAGGGTCCTCTATCATTATCACAATAAGGTTATGCGAGCATTAATGAAAAATGGCCATTGAAACGGTTTTAGGCATTTAAATAATCCCAATCACTAGCCTAATGTGTAAGGCTTGGATAAACCATGTGGCCCCCACACGAGAGAGTTAGGGTGGTGTAAGATAGAATAACTTATAAAGGTCTAAGTCTAATTGGGACCTTTTCTTAGGTAAACCTATGTATTTGACGAAGAGAATTTTTCTCACATCGACACATGGCCACATTGGCTATACAAAAACTTGAGTCACATTTGACTGTGATTATAAATCAATGGATCCATTCTCAATATTTAAGCATGCATGGCTCTAACACTAGGCTTTTATTGTTGTCAAATGATGAATATGTGGTTAGTGACATAACTAAGCGGAGAACCTATCAAGCTTGCACACAAAATAATTCTCATAATCCTCGATGATGTGTGGGAATCATAAGAAGTAATTTAGTATGTTGCTTCCGAATGACAAAAAAAGGATGTGCTAAATCCTACATAAAAAAAAACACTCCAAGGATTATCTTAGGCGTATCGAAGAATGATAAAATTATCTTTCAAGGTATAATTGCACTAGGATGTCATATGGTTCCCTAAATCCTCTAGGGCATTCCTAGATACAAAAAAAAAGGGGTCCCATGTTGTTTTTTGACATGGGATTGTTTAGTGATCAATACAACCAATCAATTAAATTGGTGACAATCATTGCTTCGTTATACATCACTCTAAGTTTCAGAATGATATATTAGTTGGTGACAAATATTAAGATCAACATGGCATTATTAAAATCGGTTGTATTATAGTTTAATATGCAATTTCATTATAATCATTAAATTTTGATGAAAATTAGAATGGTAGCTTTATATGTAACTAAAAATACAAAGAAAAGAAAATCGTAAATTGTAAAGCGTATAATGTTTTACATATTTATTTTAATTAATAGAAAGTAGAGTTGTGGGATAGAAAGTAGAGTTGTTGGAGATTGTTATAGAGAGGATGGAGAAGAAAATTGATAAATTGATAATAGAACTTTTGGTCTTGGCTTCCAAGTTTTATGTATGCAAGAAGATCTCGACCATTACTTATGCTTACTACTCTTGTTTTTGGGTTTCATTGAAAGTGGCTTACAAAGTGTCTTATTACTCAACTACTATGAGCCTATGACTACATAAATTAGTTAAAATTGCTTTCAATACATAAAATTATATTATGTACATACATACAACTTTCTCTCATTTTGCAATATATTAAAGTTTTCTTAGGTGTTTCATTTCCCCATTTTGGGGCATGCTAGTTAATTTTAGGTGCATTACAGTAGTGATAAAAATGACCCCTCTAATTATTAGACTATTATGATTAACCCTCTCTTAGATAATTTATATGGGATTATCTTAGAAAAGAAGATCAATGAATGGCTAGAAATGGAAGGTAAGTGGGCTAAAGGCCAAGCAGGTTTCAAAAGGAAGCATTCAACCACGGACCACCTCCTTACACTTAGGATAATTGCAAAGGAGTCCTGTAATAATAATTCTGACATGTTTTGATGCTTTGTGGATTTTAGAAAATCTTTTGATACAATGCCTAGAAATAACCTGTGGAATAGGCTAGAGGAGCTTAAAGTTCCTTTTGAGTTGAGAGTTGTTGCGATAAGGCTATACGAAAAGCTAATTGCAAAGTTTAAGAATAATGAGGGGTGGAAAATAGATATAAATTGTAATATTGGTGTTAAACAAGGTTTTCCCCTCTCCCATACCCTTTTTGGCATTTACATTGATAAGCTAGAAAAGTGTTTTGAAGAAGTAGGTTGCATCGGTACAATCTTAGTTGGGATAGTTACCATCCTCCTACTTTATGTTGATGATATTGTTCTTATGGCAAGGTGTCCTTCTA
>LPNX010427292.1:0-14717 GCA_001517045.1 Pseudotsuga menziesii | reverse complement strand
ATATTGAGCAAATCCAGAAGTGGTTTATAAAGTTATAACCTCAAAAATCAAAGCAATACGCCTTATCCTATTCTCCCATAGAATTGGGTCTTTCCCCCACTGAGAGCATGGCTATGACTAGGTACCTGATGTACAAGCATACGATAAATAACATGGGAAACGATAGGCTTCCTAAAATTGCTTTAAACTCAAGCCAAAACCAACTATGCCTCAAGCGATGTTGGTGTAAAGCTACCATGGCTTGGTTAAAGCATTGGAGCTTTGATGAAAACGACATTTTGCAGTACATTGATAATGTCAAAAATATTATTACTTCTAAGTTTAAAGAGAAATTTTTGTGTGAGGAAAATTTAGCGGTTAAGAGAAAATTAAGATACTATAAGGAGGTCGTTAATCCTAACTTGGAAGATCAAAAGTATCACTCGGTAGTAACTAGCTCATAGAATTAAATTAATATAGTCAATACTAGAACGAACTCTCATTAACTCCATAATGAAACAAGGCGTTGGTTTATTCCTAAAGCTCCATGAGCGGAAAGGGTTTGTTATCAATGTGAGTCTATGAATGTTGATGATGAAAATCACTTTCTCTTAGAGTGCCTTGCTTACACCCACATTAGATCTAAGTTTCATAGTATTTGTTACAATACAAACGTTTATAACCTCCTAACTTGCCAAAACTATAGTGAGCATGGAAAGCTTCTTGGAAAGCTTTTTGAGTAGAGGAATAAGATTTTAAATTTAACCAAGTATTATCCTTCTTAAGGACCAAAGTTGGTCTAAGTGGACATTAATCATCATCATCATCATCATCATAGTTAAGGTTAAACAATATTACAAAACACATAACTTCCTTTTTATAACATTAGATATAGTAATATATATATATGATATTTTATAAGATTAAATATATAGTAGTATATATGATAATACATCACATTGTTAAAATATTATTTTAAATAACTTTTAATATTTCACATAGGTTGGATTTTGTTTTTTTATTAATTATTTTATTATTAAAATTATATCATTAAAAACTAAATAAATAACAATAAATATTATATACTTTCTTTTTATTAAAAAAACAAGTTTCATTTCATGATTGAAATAAAAAAATATCAAAATACGATTTGATTGGTTTTGAAATTATATATATATGATGATGATGATAATGATGGTTAACGTCCATTGAGACCAGACTTTGCTCTATCGGGCCTAAAGAAACCAATTAATTAGTTTGTTTTAAAATTGTATTCCTATGCTCAAAGAGCTTGGTGAGAAGCGTCCTGAGCTCACTATAATTTTGACAAGTTAAAAGGCTAAGAAGTTTGGTATTGCAAAAAAGGTTATGAAACTGATATATAATGTGGGTGTATGCAGGGCACTCTAAGAGGAAGTGATTTTCATCTTCAATTTTCCTATTCTCACAGAGATGGCAGATCCTTTCCACCCATGTTGTTTCGGGAACAATCCAACGACCTGTTTCACTATGGAGCTCATGAGAGTTCTGTTGATGCTTGGAAATTCGCAGGAAAAAACAGCAAAGGATTCTCCCCAGTCAACGTTCCCAATTAGCCCGTGACTGTTTGGTATAGGGAATTCGTCCGGTTTGCGTTCTGGTTACCGTAGGTCAAGTAACAAAACAAAGGTTTTACCGGTTACGGCTCGGTCCGCCGTGTATTTGTATTTTTTGACTTAAGTGTGATATGTAAGTGCCTAATTAACCATGCAGGGTGATAAAGATGCAAAGAGTAGTCACAATGTGATGTGCAGGTTCTTATCTTTCGTCTTAGAACTCACAAGCATCCAAATCATGCAAGAAAATAAATACTAACTAAACTATCTCTAGAGATCCGGGTATTCATTCATGAGTAATGCACCCCTGTTCATGTGTTATGGCAAATCACAGATAGTTGTTCTTATAACCAAACATATAAACATGAATAAAAGTATGTATGATAAGATAGCTCATCAACAGTTAAAAAAATTTCATTACTCATAGTGGAAAAGACATCATAAAGGTACTGAAGAACATTCAGACAAGAACATAGGTTCAAGAAATTAGAACGCTCTTACAGCTAATGAGGCACAGCTGAAAACGAAATAGTTCACATTCAACATTTTCTCATTTAATCACATTGACATATTCCACATAGTGCTTCCTCCAACAGGCAAAATTTGCAGTCCTTGGTTGTAAAATGAAATAGTTCCTCTTACAAGCATTAAGTTACAAGTTTTCCCAGGGGAAAAAGCCCCCTCTAGCTATTAACTTTCAAATATTTAAACAAAACAATAGATCGCTTGGGTTCCCCCAACGTATGACTTTTCCCCTCCCTTAAAAACGTTTCATCTTCCCATTTTATTTTCTGTATGCATTCATGATCTGATTAGTAACTGATAGATCTTTCTGGCATGTGCCTTTGTCACCAGTCAATTTGTCTTTTCCTTCATTTGACCTGCTAGTGATCCGGACGGCCACGGTTCGACTTCTTCCAAAACCTGCCCAGCTATGCCTACGTGCCGTAGTGATTAGACCAAGCTCCGGAAACCACCTGCAATCAAATGACGTGCATCATTCGTTGAAATGGAATTTTAAACGTTAACTTAAACCACCTGATATGGCTAATCCACAAGAAAACGGCCAGGTGCATCCCTTGATCTGAGAATTTTAATAAACGGAAGAGTTTGACTAAGCCTCGAGCGGGAAAGTTCTGAATCGGAAGCCGGAAGGATATCGACATCGGATGCGAAAAGGATTTCCTAGCCGCAACGGCGGAAAAGGAGAGGTTAAGGATATGTGACCCACGGGTGGGAACACTCTCAATCGAAAGTCGGAAGGCTTTACACTTCGGAGGCTTAACTACTTTGGGAGCCGCAGCGGCGGAAGAAGAAAAATTTACGGGCAAGCGACTAAAAGACTGATGCATCGGCTGGCGGAGCGTTTTGGACTTCGGGTGCTAAGCCACTTTGGGAGCTGCAACGACGGAAGAGGAAAGGCTAAAGACACGTGAAATGCGGGTGGGAAAAGCTTTAGTCGAAAGTCAGAAGGATTTATACTTCGGGTGCTAAGCTTCTTTGGGAGCCGCAACGGCGGAAGAGGAAAGGCTAAAGACACACAAAATGCGGGCGAGAAAACCTTTAGTCGGAAGTCGAAAGACATCACATCGGAAGCCAAATGAATTTCCCAGCCGCAACGGCGGAAGAGAAAAGGCTACGGGTACGCGACTAAAGGGTTAACACGCATCGACAGTTGAAGCGCTTTATACTTCAGGTGCTTAGCCACTTTGGGAGCTGCAATGGCGGAAGAGGAAACGACTACACCTTCTGATTAAACAAAAAATGACGCCTGATCAATAGAAAAATTAAGTGTTCGGAGAGTTTTAAAATTCAACAATGGTCAAAATACATTTCACCTCCGAAACAGCGGCCTTTCAAAAAACCATCAGCAAAACCAAACTCACAATCGACAACCCAAACAACTTCAAACACACACAATCTCAGAAAACAGGTCGAGAGTCAATCTTTTAAAATCATCCAACACTAAAGCACGACCAAAAGATTCAAAGGATCCAACAATTAAAAACAACGCTAAATCATGAGGAGGGGCCCAAAATTTTAGAAATTTGGGGAGAACGGTTGCAGCTGCAACAACTGGCGATTACCTGGTGAACCTAGATCTCTGGGCGATTATTATTTGAGAGACAGATTATTTAACAACAAATGCATCTATTGAATTCTTCCAGCTATCTGGATTTCTCAAATGACGAAAGTGTGTACCTTTAATCATTGATGATAGTCCAATTTGGGAGAGTGGAAACCAAGATTTTCAAGTCCAAATAACTCTGTTGAGGCCAGAGGATGAATTTCATTATTACTTTTGTCTTCAGGTAGCTGATAGCTTGGACACCACAGGATTGTAGCATATGGTAAATAGAAATATCCGTTTGTTCCTCATTCCCATGCCACTTTAACACTTTTGTGCTTTTGGACTTTTGTCCCTTTTCATATGAGTCCTCCTGCATGCCTTTCTTTCTGAATTTTAATTCAGCCTCCTCTATCCCATAGTGTCCTTTTGTGTGAGCAGTGTACCTCATGTTTCAGCTCATGAACGGATAGGAACTTTCGGCAATTTAGTATTTATGATTCAGCATTTGCTTTGATGTATGATGCTTTCATAGGAGTTTTTTTACTCTTATTTTCCTTTTGGCATTTGTTTCTTGGCATGGGATCTTTATATTTAATATACTGTTCACCTTGCTCCTTTCCATGGGTCCTTTGTTGTCTCCCCTTAGAACATTTTAATTGTGACGTGGATGGAGCCTCAACATAGTATTCCAAACTCTTTGAATCCGGTTTATTTCACAAGGGTTAAGCAAGACTTCAATGCACTCAGAGCTATTCAATAAAACTGCTAAACTAGAAGAAGTTCTTTTAGACAAACAGCAACACACACTCTGATACCCAAAAATGTTTATCATTCCCAAAAAATTTGGTGCTCCCCATGCAACCACGGGCTCGTTCCCTTTATTGAAATCAAGAAAACTCAAACTAAAACCAACTGAAAAACATGACTCAAAAGACAGCCAAACAGATTATTTATATACAAGACAGAAGAACTCAAAGAAACTCAGGAAAAATAAGGCTTGAGAACCAAACCATTTACTGGTAAGTTCTCCTCCCACCCCTGTAAGTCTTGTAACTTATAAGTAGAAGGGCCAAGCTTTGCCGCAATCTGAAAAGGGCCTACCCACAACTACTGGAATTTAGTATGCTTTCCTTTCTCATCATGGAGGTGATCCCATTTGAGGACTAAGTCCCCCACTTCAAATTCTTTTGTTCCAGCTTTATGTTTGTCGAACCATCTCTTTACTAACTCCTGCTGTTTCTTAAAGCGTTCTATGGCTTGAGATCTAGCCTCCTCTCCTTTCAGAAGATTGCATATCCTTATCTGCAAAACTTCATTCTCCGACCCTCTGGACTCTTGAGCTATTATGGAAGAGGGTAGCATGATGTTGGGGGGGAGAATGGCTTCTTTACCATACACCAAGGTATACGAAGACACTCCTATTGCAGACTTGGGGGTGACTCTATCAGCCCAAAGGGCGTTTGGTAGCGCTGAGTGCCAGCTCCTCTGGTTTTCTATCAGAGTCTTCTTTAAAATTCTAATCAAATTTTTGTTAGTGGATTCAGCCAGGCCATTTCCTTGTGGATAGTAATTAGCAAAATAATGCAATTTTATCCCTATATCATGAGCAAAAGTAGTTAATTTAATTGATGAAAAGTACGTAGCATTATCAAAAACTAATGAAACTGGAACTCCAAACCTGGTCATGATGTGGTCCTGCAGGAAGCTGATGACCTCGTCTTGAGTTATTTTGCACAGCAGGACTGCTTCGACCCAGCGAGTGAAATAATCGGTCGCAGTCAGAATGTACTTGTGTTGTAGGGAGGAATTTGGTTTTATTTCTCCAATGATATCCAACCCCCATTGCTCGAATGGCTCTGTGATCATCACAGGATTTAGGGGTGCTGTTGCTTTAGGTTGTCTCCCACTACACCTTTGGCAAATGTCACACTTCCTGACATGTGCGTGTGCATCTTTGAAGAGCGTAGGCCAATAGTAACCAGATCTGAGGATTTTGTGGGCTGTAGTATCCCCTGAATAATGTCCCCCAGCAGGACCGTCATGCAATTCTAACATTACTTTCTTTGCATCTTCTTTCTCTAAGCATCTGAGAAGAACTCTGTCATAATTTTTTCTGAATAATACTCCTTCAACAATTTGATAGGAAGTTGATTTAAGACGCAGCGCTCTTCTTTGCTTAGAATTCCAATGTCCTGGCAACAGCCCTTCCTGCAGGTAATGCACGAGGTCTCTATACCAAGACTCGGGAGCTGTAAACAAAGGACATACCTCCATTACATGTAATTTGGCTTCATCCTCCCAGGCGTGTTCTTCATTTTTTCCATTTTCAGTCATCAGTTTGCACAACCCTTGTCCTTTAACTATAGAGGCTGGCTTGAATTCTAGGTCGTACTCTTGAAGAGTTGTTACCTAGTTGCCCCTTCTTTCTCCTAACTCCTTTTGTACAAGAAGGGACCTTACAGCTGGGTAGGGGACAATTACCTTGGTTCTATTTTTTAAAATATAAGGCTTGAATTGCTTCACTGCTTTGAATACTGCGTAAGCTTATTTATCAATGGCTGGGTAATTTAATTCAGCCCCTTGCAGACCAGTGCTCATGAAATATATTGGGAATTCATCCCCCCCATCTTCCTTTTGCGTAAGCACAGCTGCTAGTGAATCATCGGATGCAAAGGTATACAAAATAAAGTCTTTATCCAAATCTGGGCTTTTCAGGGAGGGTGCGTGTGCAACAGCAGTTTTAATTTTGCTGAATGCGTTCTTCTCATTCTCAGTCCATTTGAATTGTGCATTTTGCTTCACCATCTACTGCAGCGGCTTGACAATCTGAGCGAAATCAGGCACAAATCTTCGCACGAAGTTTATAGTTCCCATAAATGATTGCATCCCTTTTTTATTATGGGGTAACGGGATCTATTCAATGGCCTTAATTCTTCCTGGATCTATAGAGATTCCTTTCTTTAAAACTATATGACCCAGCAATTTTCCCTCCGTGACAGCGAACACACACTTTTTGGGATTGAGCGAGATGCCATATTTCCGACAGCGTTCAAAAATCTGCCTTAAATGAAACGCGTGCTCTTCTCTCATCTTTGAGAATATCGTAATATCATCAAGGTACACTACAACACTATGGCCAATCAATCCATGGAAAGTTATGTCCCTAGCCCTCTGAAACGTTGCTCCAGCATTTATAAGCCCAAAAGGCATCCTTCTGTAGGCAAAGGTTCCCCATTTGGTCCTGAACGTTGTCTTCAATCTGTCTTCTTCGGCTACTAATACTTGATTGTAGCCAGAGAAACCATCTAATAACGAAAACAGTTCAGAACCTGAGACCATTTGTAGCAATTGCTCCATGGGTGGCACAGGATAGTTATCTTTATCTGAAGCGCGGTTTAAATTCCTAAAATCCATGCAGAGTCTGATTTCTCCATACTTCTTCCTCACTAGTACTAGATTTGATACCCACTCAGAGTGTCTGACCTTGAAAATGATTCTAGCATCCAATAATTTCTTCACTTCACTCTGAATCAGCGGTTCCAATTTTGGATGCATTTTTCTCAAAGGTTGCTGATACGGCTTGACACCAGCTTTGAAGGGAATAACATGCTTGATGATGCTGGTGTCGTATGTTTTCAAATCTTTGTATGTCCATGTGAAAACATCTTTATATTGTTTAAACAGACTGATGAAGTTGTCTCTTTCTGCTGGTGAACAACATTTGCCAAGATTCACAAATTTAGGATTCGTCTCAGTCCCTAAATTTATCAGCTCGAACTATAGAGATGAGTTGTGGGTCTTCACGTTGGCTGGTCTTCTAAACTTTTCATTTAAATCGAACATTATTTCTAACGTTCTGACTCCTTTAGGGATGAAATTATCATACTTCAGCTCAGCCTGATGTTCTTCATCGTCTATAATGGCTCCTTTAAATACCTCATCATTTGTTAAATATTCTATAATCTGCTTGTCATCAACGAACACTCGTAGATTGGTGATCATATCAGGTACCGAGGGCCTAAAAAGCAATTCAACAGAGCATCGATTATTGGTAGGTACCAGCCTAGCGGCTAATGTGGCCAACAGGTCAGCTGCTACATTTTTAAGTCTTGGAATTGAAATAATATTGAATGCATTAAAACATTTAAGTAGGTCCCATACCTCATTTTGGTAAGTCTTCAAGTGAGGGGAAACACAATGTATTTGATTCCGGATTTGTTTCACAATAATTTTAGAATCTCCAAAAACTTTTAGATTACTTACCTTTAATTCAATCGCTTTCCTCAAGCCCTACACCAGCGCTTCGTACTCAGCTGTATTATTCATACATTCAAACTCTAATCTACATGAGAGAAAATGTTTATTCTTCTAGGGGTTGATCAGGACACAGCCGGCCCCTGACCCTTCTAATGTCTTAGAGCCATCCAAAAACAAAGTCCAAAAATCATTATCTACTGAATGTGAATCTACTCCTACTGCTAAGTTTACTATGTTACAGTCAATTTCATCAGCCTGTGAGAATCGAAGGAGATCAGGCTGGGTGTCTGATGTGTTGTTGGCTTCTTCTGCTTGGTAATTTCCTGGTTCCAATTCGATAAAATAATTTCCCAATACATAGTCCACTGGTTCATTCTTCTCCTCCAGTTGAGTAACATTGTATTTCATGTGAGGCTCTCTTAAAATCTTAATCTGGTTCGGACTTCCTTTGTATGGAAGCCACAGATGCAACCAATCCGAGGCAAAATATCCATTTAGTTTGGCTGACCAATCTCTGCTCAGGACAAGACCGTAAGCGTCTGGTATATCAGCCACCACGATATTAATGACTTGGCACACTTTATCATTGGATTCCAGACGGACTAGGACGCCTTCCATCTCACCAATTACCCTTACATCTGTCTTATCCAACTGAACAACCCTCCACGTGGATGGCTTAGGCTTCCCATTGATCTTTTTACAGACTGATATTGGCATGACATTAACCGACGCCCCTGAGTCTACCAAGCAATTATGCACGTTGTGATTGAAAATTTCAAATGTGAGGAGGAAAGGTGGATGTTTGCTTTTAGACTTACCTCCAATGTTGGATTCTCCAATTTCTTCTTCTTCTTGAGGTCGATTGTCAGTGGGCAGCTTCTCGTCCGATGCTTCAAGTGCTTTCAATAGTCTTTATTTTTGTTGTGGCACTTTACACATTTCGAATAGTGAAACATTCGATTTTACCTTCTTTAAATCCTCCACGATGTCATACTCCATCTGCTGTTCAATGGGATGAGGTTTATCAGCATTCATATTTTCTTCATTTTGCTTGGCCAACGTATTATTCTGCTTAGGATCTTGGCTGGTAATAGTGAATTCTGGAATTTTATCAGCTAAGGATTTATTTTGAAATTTCTTAACATTTCACTGAAGCCTCTTAATCTTTGGGAGAATGAGACTGTTTTCTTTAATTGGCCCTTGGCTTCTTGTTGCTATGTTGGTTTCCATGACATCCTTGTACCCCTGATTCTTTTCCTCTTCAGCATCAAATAACGAAACAAAATTCCATAGCACCATGGTTTCCTCTTCTTGTTCCTTCGTTGGAGTGGTATTCTATTTTCTTTCTTCTTCTCCATCTTCTGTTAATATAGAATCCAACAGCTGATTCATGACCAACGCCACTGAATTTATCCATTGAGGAAAATTATTTTCAGAGTATGGTTGTTGGTGAAAAGTGCAAAAATTGTCCATGCTTACCTCTGTTAAATTCATAGATGCAGAATTGTGTGGAGGAGGTTGAGACTGATTGTTATCCTCTATTTTCTTATAATAGGGCTTATAGAACTTTTGTGCTTCCTTTTCTTTCTCCAAGTCTATGATTTTATTAGAAAGCTTCTGCATCATTTTGGCCATACTTTCATAATCTGGTGATTGCTCTTCCTTAGGCTTAGTAAACAATAAGGATTTCCTTCCCCCACCTTTCTCTCCTGACTGTTCGGGATAATCTTCAATACTTTCTCTTTCAGCTTCCACTATTTCTGCCTCTTCATAGGTTTCCATCAAAGTAGGCTTGGCCCTACCTTTGGAAAACATGGCCAAATCAGGGCCTAAAGCTGAGGTATAATATTCAATCAGGACCTTATCCGAAGGTTTGTCAGCGTCAGAAAAATTCTTGAGGTATGCTGCAAATCTTTGAGTAAAACTGTGCACTTTCTCCTTTCTCTCTTTCTTCAAGGCGCATAGTCCTTTCATGAGGGCTGCATGAGTCTTTTGAATCACATACTTACTTCTGAAAATTCTCTCGAAGGTATCCCAATCAGGGATAGAGTTAGCAGGCAATCCAAAATACCATGATGTTGCAGCTCCTTTAAGGGTATGCGGAAATAGTCTGCAAACTACATCCTCATATTCCCTAGCCCTCAACCCTTCTATCGCCAAGTAAAAACTTTGCAGGTGATCATCTACTAGTATCTTCTCATTTGGGTCGAACTTGGGCAACATCTTGTCAAAGGCTTGAGGTAGATCATGTAATGGAGGTTTTAGATTTAAAGGGGATCTGGCTCTCCAGGCAGGTGGTGGATTTGGTGGGTTGAGTGGGTTGGGTGGTGGATTAGCATTTAATCCTACCATGAGTCTAGGTGGAGAGTGAGGAGGTGAGCCAATAGGAGTGTGAGCAAGAGAACTATGAGGGGTATTTGGGCCTTCTTGATTCAAAGGTAGTACAACTTCCTGTAAGGTTGTTTCTACAAGTTCTTCCCAGTCTCCAACCAGTACTGACTCTTCTACTATAGGACGGTCTTTATTTTATATTCTCTTCTGGCAAATTCAGGGATAATTGGCAATCCTCCAATCTTCTTTACATATGCCCTGGTGTGTCTTCTCAGGTCATTAACAAATTCGTTGCCAACAGAATATAGATGTTCTCTATTCCTTTCTTCCGGAAATGGATTATGAAGTCCACTGCTTTCAGAACTGTTACCGGTGGAATAATCTTGGGAAAACAGGTTTCCTCGGCCAGCCATGCACTGGTGGCCCTCCTTCTAGCGCCAGAACTATTGATGCCTGGAAATTCGAAGGAAAAAACAACAAAGAATTCTCCCCAATCAACGTTCCCAATTAGCCCGTGACTTTTTGGTATAGGGAATCCGTCCGGTTTGCGGTCCGGTTACCGTAGGTCAAGTAACAAAACAAAGGTTTTACCGGTTGCGGCCCAGTCCACCGTGTATTTGTATTTTTTGACTTAAGTATGATATGCAAGTGCCTGATTAACCATGCACGGTGAGAAAGATGCAAAGAGTAGTCACAATGTGATGCGCAGGTTCTTACCTCTCGTCTTAGAACTCACAAGCATCCAAATCATGCAAGAAAATAAATACTAACTAAACTATCTCTAGAGATCCGGGTATTCATTCATGAGTAATGCACCCTTGTTCATGTGTTATGGAAAATCACAGATAGCTGTTCTTATAACCAAACATATAAACATGAATAAAAGTATGTATGATAATATAGCTCATAAACAGTTAAAAAAATTTCATTACTCATAGTGGAAAAGACATCATAAAGGTACTGAAGAACATTCAGACAAGAACATATGTTCAAGAAATTAGAACGCTCTTACAGCTAATGAGGCACAGCTGAAAACGAAATAGTTCACATTCGACATTTGCTCATTTAATCACATTGACATATTCCACATAGTACTTCCTCCAACAGGCAAAATTTGCAGTCCTTGGTTGTTAAACGAAATAGTTCCTCTTACAAGCATTAAGTTACAATTTTTCCCAGGGGAAAAAGCCCCCTCTAGCTATTAACTTTCAAATATTTAAACAAAACAGTAGATCGCTTGGGTTCCCCCAACGTATGACTTTTCCCCTCCCTTAAAAACGTTTCATCTTCCCATTTTATTTTCTGTATGCATTCATGATCTGATTAGTAACTGATAGATCTTTCTGGCCTGTGCCTTTGTCGCCAGTCAATTTGTCTTTTCCTTCATTTGTCCTGCTAGTGATCTGGACGGTCACAGTTCGACTTCTTCCAAAACCTGCCCAGCTATGCCTGCGTGGCGTAGTGATTAGACCAAGCTCTGGAAACCACCTGCAATCAAACGACATGCATCATTTGTTGAAATGGCATTTTAAACGTTAACTTAAACCACCTAAAATGGCTAATCCATAAGAAAACGGCTAGGTGCATCCCTTGATCTGAGAATTTTAATAAACGGAAGAGTTTGACTAAGCCTCAAGCAGGAAAGTTATGAATCGGAAGCCGAAAGGATATCGACATCGGACGCGAAAAGGATTTCCTAGCTGTAACGACGGAAAAGGAGAGGTTAAGGATACGCGACCCACGGGCGGGAACACTCTCAATCGAAATTCGGAAGGCTTTACACTTCAGAGGCTTAACTACTTTGGGAACCGCAGCGGTGGAAGAAGAAAAATTTACGGGCAAGCGACTAAAAGACTGATGCATCGGTTGGCGGAGCGTTTTGGACTTCGGGTGCTAAGCCGCTTTGGGAGCTACAACGGCGGAAGAGGAAAGGCTAAAGACACATGAAATGAGGGCGGGAAAAGCTTTAGTCAAAAGTCGAAAGGCTTTATACTTCGGGTGCTAAGCCACTTTGGGAGCCGCAACGGCGGAAGAGGAAAGGCTAAAGACACACGAAATGCGGGCAGGAAAAGCTTTAGTCGAAAGTTGGAAGACATCACATTGGAATCCAAATGACTTTCCCAGCCGCAACGGCGGAAGAGAAAAGGCTACAGGTACGCGACTAAAGGGTTAACACGCATTGACAGTCAGAGCGCTTTATACTTCGGGTGCTTAGCCGCTTTGGGAGCCGCAACGGCGGAAGAGGAAACGACTATGGCTTTCGATTAAACAAAAAATGACGCCCGATCAATAGAAAAATTAAGTGTTCGGAGAGTTTTAAAATTCAACAATGGTCAAAATACATTTCACCTCCGAAACAGCGGCCTTTCAAAAAACCATCAGCAAAACCAAACTCACAATCAGCAACCCAAACAACTTCAAACACACAATCTCCAAAAATAGGTTGAGAGTCAATCTTTTAAAATCATCCAACACTAAAGCATGACCAAAAGGTTCAAAGGATCCAACGATTAAAAACAACACTAAATCATGAGGAGGGGCCCAAAATTTAAGAAATTTGGGGAGAACGGTTGCAGCTGCAACAAGTTCATTCTTATCTTGGCTATATTAGTTTTTTTCTTTGAACTGGTTAAGACAGACAGATACTTTTGATCTTCTAGAGTAGGGTTGATGACCTCCTTATAATATCTTAATTTTCTTTTAGCCTCTAAATCTTTCCCACGCCATAGTTTCTCTTTAAACTTAGAAGTAACAATATTTTTTATGTTATTAATATTTTGCAATGCAATATTTTCGTCAATCTCTCAGTGGTTTAACCAGGCCCTGGTATCTTTATACCAACCTCGCTTGAGCCTTAGGTGGTTTTGGATGGAATTAAAAGCTATCTTATGAAGTCTATGGTCTCCCATGTTATTTATGTTTTGCTTGTACAACAGGAGCCTAGTCATAGCTAGGCTCTCGATAGGGGAAAGACCCACTTCTAAAAGGAGAATATGATATGGTGTATTGCTTTTAATTTTGAGGTTATGCATTATAAAATGCTTCTAGATTTGCTCAACATTTCTTCAAGATTCTCTAGAGATGCTACAACCCCAAACCTCACATCCATACAAGATAACATGAGTGACTAAAGTTTCAAAGAGGAACTTCTTTTTATCCCACATCACAAGGTTTACTTCTTTACAATTATTTTCGAGACCAAAGTAAGCTTTCCACCCTCCATTAATAATTTTCTCAATGCTATAGATCCAATTGAGCTTGTGATGAATATCAATTCCTAAGTACTTGTAAGAAGACACTTCCTCCAAGTTAGCATAAGTGTCCTTCTTGGATTTGATAATCATAACTTTTGTTTTGTCAATGTTGACAGTCATACCCATGGTAGAACATAAATCCTTAAGAAGTCATAGTTGCTTATCAAGATCAGATGGACACCTTGCCAGAATAACAATATCGTCAGCATAGAGAAGAAGGATGATGACTATTCCAGCTAAGAACGTGCTAGCACAACCTACTTCTTCTAAACAAACTTCTAGCTTATCGATGTAAATGCCAAATAGGGTAGGGTAAAGGGGGAAACATTGTTTAACGTTGTTATTACAATTAATATCTCTTGTCCACCCCTCGTTGCTCTTAAAATTGGTGATTACATTCTCGTATAACCTTATTGTGGCAGCTCTCAACTCGAAAGCAACCTTTAGCTCTTCTAATCTATTCCATAGGTTATTTCTAGGTACCGTATCGAAAGCCTTTCTAAAGTCCACAAAGCAACAAAAGAGATTGGATTTATCATTACGACACTCCTCCACAATGATCCTAAGTGTAATGAGGTGGTCCGTTGTTAAGTGTTGCCTTCTAAAACCCGCTTGGCCTTTAGCCCGCTTACCTTCACTTTCAAGCCATCTGTTGATCTTCTTTTCCAAAATAATACCATATAACTTGGCTAAGAGGGGGATAATCATAATTGTCTGATAATTAGAGGGGTTATTTGTATCCCCACCTTTAAAAATTGGGATAATGAGGCTCCAAGTCCAAGTTTTAGGGAACCCTTGCTTGAATGCTTGATTGAATAGCTTGTGGATGTGAGGGATGAGGACGGGACCTCCAATTTTTAAGATTTATGCCTGGTAACTTCAATGTCCTTAGCTTTTCCATTTGCTAAACGCTTAACCCCAAAATCTATGTCTTCTAATGAGAAAACTTCTACCATTGTGAGTAAGGTTTCAAAGTTGTTTATGACATTTGGGGATTCATAAAGCTTTTTAAGATAGGAATTCCAGTCGTGTAAAGAAATTGTATTATTATCTTTAGTTTTTCTAGTTAGCCTTCTACCTCCAGAATTTCTTAGGAGCTACCTTAGAGAGGTGTAAGAGACTTTCTTGTCTTTTATGAATATATTGTATTTTTTCTTTTAGTTAGGGCTTTGTATATTTTTATCTTGTCAATTTTAAGAGACTCATCAAGAGATTCCTTACTTTTTCTCC
>LPNX010427242.1:0-24281 GCA_001517045.1 Pseudotsuga menziesii | reverse complement strand
TGAAATAAGAAGCATTGTCAAAAACCAAAGAGTCAAGTACTCCAAACCTTGTAAGGATATTACTCTCCAATAAAGATGTGACCAAGTTAGTGTTAGCAATATTTAATGGGATTCCTTCCACCCAATAGGTAAAATAATCTATTACAGTCAGAATGTACTTGTGCTGCAATGAAGAAGGAGGAGAGATAGGACCAACAAAATCCAGTCCCCATTTCTAAAAAGGGTATTGCACCGTGACGGGTTGTAAAGGGAATGATGGCTTCTTGAATTTTCCAACACATTTTTGGCATGGATAGCATTTCCTAACAATGTTATAAGCATATTTGAACAAGGTGAGACAATAATAAACTACTCTTGATACCTTCTAAGTTGGGGTTTCTACAGCGTAATGTCCTCCTGTAGGCCCTACATGTAAATCAACCAAAATTTTGTCAGCTTTCAGTTACTCAAGGCACTTGAGTTCATAATTATTATGAAACAACACATTATCAATAAACCGGTAAGGTGTTTCTTTGATTCTCAAAGTCCTACGCTTTTTAAATTTGAGGGTTGGAGGGGCATAATCGTGTATGAGATAAAGCCTAATGTCATAATACCATTCGTATGAAGGAGCAATAATGACATCAATAGTATTAGCTGATATTTATTCCTCATAGATGCATTGTCGTTCCTACTTTAGAACATTGGATTGAGCTTCCAAGAAACATAAACCCTTCCCTTTTACTATGTTGGAAAGATTTATCTCCAAATCGTACTATTAGAGCACACTCATCCAAGTGAGATATTTTTTCTCCCAACTCTTTCTGAATCAACACGTTTCTCACTGCAGTGTACAAGACTATTACATTTGTCTTTGATTTCAGTAAATAGGGCTTGAAATGTTTCATAGACTTGTCGATAGTGTAGGCTTGTTTTTCTAGGTGTGTATAATTAAATTCTACTCCTTTTAAGGTAGACCTCATGAAATACAAGGATTTCATCATCCTCATTGCTTCTCTGAGTAAGAATAGAAGCATATTAAATGTTAGTGGAAAAAGTGTATAATACAAAATATCTTGAAAAATAGGAGCCATTACTGTAGGAGCCTCCATAATTCCCAACTTGATGCTTTTAAATGCATCCTTTTGAAAATCATAGCACTTGAATACAACATCCTTCTTCACCAAATATTAAAGAGGTCTGACAATCTCTGCAAAATTAGGGACAAATATTCTAACAAAGTTAATATTTTCTAGGAAAGACTGCATAGCTTTCTTCGAACTAGGAAGGCCAATTTTTTCAATTGCTTCCACCCTCTCGGGTTCAACAATTATCCCATATTTAAAAATGTTTGAAGCTGAGATGTTTACCTTCAGGGATTGCAAAAATTGATTTCTTCGGGTTTAGAGAAATGCCATGTTTTATGCATATGTCAAAAGCATGTCTCAAGGATGGTATATGATCTTGTCATTTCTTCATAAAAAATGGTAATGCCATTTAAATAAATGACAACAAAGTTTTGTAACAAGCCTTAGAAATCTATATCCATAGCTCTCTGAAAGGTATCACCAACATTAATCATTCCAAATGGAATCCTCCTATAGGAAAATGTGCCCCATGGTCTCCTGAAAGAAGTTTTCAGTTGGTTAGAGTTTGTCACTAGAACTTGGTTATACCCTGAAAAACCATCAAGGAGAGAGAACATCTCAACACCTAATACTGTTTGTAATATCATCTCCATAGATGGAACTAGGTAGTTGTCTTTTTCAGATTCTCTATTGAAATTCCTGAAATCAACAAATAATCTGATTTCTCCACTCTTCTTGTGAACAGGAGAAAAATTAGAAATCCATTGTGTATATCTAGCAGGAAAAACAATTCTTGCATTCAGGAGCATATCAAGTTCTTTCTTTATAGATGGATCTAGGATTCGATGCATCTTCTTCAACTTTTGTTGATAAGGATTAATATCAAGATTTAATGGTATGTTGTGATGGATTATGGATGGATAAAAATTATTTAGGTCATCATAGGTCCATTCAAACACATCTTTTTATTCTTTACACAACTTAATCAAATCCCTCTCCTCTTCGAGAGAACAAGTTAGGCCTATAATGATAAATTGAGGATTCTCTCCAGTACCTTTGATTGGCAGTTTTGTGGTTGAGAGTAGAACTCTGCGTTTTGCATTTAGGATTGCCCTTAAATTTATCTTGTAAATAATAATTCCTCTCTAAGTTTAAAACCAACATGGGAATAATATTGGAAGGAAGGATATTATCAGATAGGGATTTGTAGTGTTCAACCACATATATGGAAAAGTCCTTAAAGATATCTTCTGCTGTAAGGAAATCATCGTCAAATATCTTCCAATTAGTAACGTTGTATGGTATGGAAGGCCTATACATGAGTTCTATGGAGAAAATTTCAGGATTGAAACCTTTGGGTGGGATGAGTCAAGATGTAGTATTTGCCAATAGATCAGCATCATAGTTTTCTAATTTGGGGATAGAATTAATATTAAAATCTTGGAAAGAATTAGTCATATCCATTACTAACGTTTTATAGTTTAAGAGACAAGGAGATAAGAAATGGATATGGTTTCTTACCTATTCAACTATGATCTCGGAGTCTCCAAAGAATTGAATAATATAAGCTCCCAAATCAATTACTTTATTCACTCCTTGTACAAAGGCTTTGTACTTGATAATATTATTGGTGCACTGGAACTCTAATCTACAAAAAATCATCTATTCGGTACTTTTCGGGTCTATGAGCACACATCCAATTGTTGGCAGGGGTTTTGGTAAGTGAGTTGCACAGCATCCCGGCAGCTGCGCAAGCTCACGCTGTACCGCGCAAGGCTAGATCAACACAATGGGAGGAAAAATAATTGTTTTGAATAGTTTTGTCACAATAGGTCATTATGGGTTACAAGTTAGTTAGAAGTGGAGCTTCAATGTAAAGGCACAAGCCTATTTATAGAACTAGTTTTGTAATTGATATAGGGGCAGACATTGAGATCGAGATTGAGATTGGCATTGCCTTGAGCATGATTATCACATGAGGTCTAGTGTAGTCTAGCTATGGTTTTGGAGAATTTTATGTTGTATCTATGCTCTATATGGGTTTTTCCTGGTGTATTCAGCCTCCTGTTGTGGAGAAGAGTTGTCTGTTTTGGATCCTTTGCATAGAATTAATATGATATGATAGTCGTTGCATAAATCTTGTCTTCTATTCTACTGTTTTCCCTGTTGCGATCTAATATGTTATGATACTGTTGTGATCTTATCGGTTATGATGTTTCTATGGTCTATTCCATTTTTTATATGAGTTATTGATGTCGATGCAATTTGTTCTAAGTCTATCACATTTCCATTGCATTATGAATTAAGATGTTTTATAAATGATGTTGTTGCGCTAGTGATACTGTGAAAAATTTATGATGCAATCTGTGGCTATGAAAATGGATTAATGATGTATGCAAAGTTCTAGATCTAATAGTTATGTTGTCTCCTTGTCGGATCCCATATCCTCCCTTCTCACTTTTGGAAACTCAGTTCGAACAGATCTCCCTGCAGATGTTGCTTGGTAGGGTAAGACCTGTCTGGGATGGTGCTCAGGGAGATCGTGATGGTTGGGAGTCGACAGAGTGAGAACGCCTGTCGACGAGGATTTGTTGGTGGGTTTTCACCAAAAAATGGTTTTGTTGCTAGGAATGAGTTGTGATTAAAAGGAGGATATGTTTTGGCATCTGATTCGACCGAAGATCGAGGGGTGGTTTGATCTAAAGTTGCGAGAATTTGCTGAAGCTGAAAATCAGAGTCTGAAGCTGTCGAAGAGCCATTGGTTAGATAGATATATCTATGATGGTCCTCATGAATGGTTCTTTTGTGAGTTTCCTTACCTCTTGCATGAGTGGATGGCAAAGTTCACTTCTAAGAAAATGAACTTCCAAGGAGGGGAGCCGACATCCTAGACTCTGAAGTTGATCCAGGAATTACAAGGAACAGACAATAAGGCATCAATGGATGTTGAATCATTTTTGGGAAGTATCCTGGAGGGTTACATTATCAAGTTTGCAGTAGACACCAATAAGTCATTTAGTGAGGTAGAAAGGGAGTTCTTTAGTGGACCATGAGGAATATTCTTGTTATTGTTGCAACTGTCAATTAAGCAGCTGGTCTGCGAAAAAGGTATTCTAAAGATGGGCTAAGAGTAGTGGAACTCTGGTGTGCAGAGGCCATCAACATTGCAACAAAACGGGGGAGACACATAGAAAGGTAAGGGGTATATGGGCATGAGTTCTAGTGAGAATGTGAAGGTCGCTGAGGAAACAAATGGTTGTATAAGGGGAGGAGCAAGGTTTAGAGAGAAGAGGAAGAGGATGGGAGAAGGTCCTGTTGCGATTGAAGTGTGATTCCATGAGGAAAAACCACATGGGATGAAGCGACCTTTTTGTGACAATGAGGATGACCAGGCCCAGGCTACACCCAGAAGGACGACATGTTAAAACCCCAGCAGTAACCTGTCCACACCTCTGTGCACTACTCCACCACTAGGAAGAAATGTGCATTCTACGTTGACTTTCCCAACGTGTCAAAAGCAATCTAGCAATTTAGCACCAATAGGAGGAAGAAGGCCCAGAATGGTGTGAAATGAAATGAAGCTACCAATATTTCATGGAAACGGTACTGACGACCCAAAGAAATATTGGTTCTTATGTGAGGCGATATGGACTTCTCGACAGACTGTAGATGATGATGTCAAGAAAATCCAACTGGCAACTACTCTTAGGTTTCGTGCGCTGGAATGGTTCATGAGATCCACGTGCGTTCCTTAGGGAGGTACCATGAAAACATTGGATGAAATCCATATGGGGTTATTCGAACAATTCAAGAAGACGAAGTCTAAGGCTCAGTACATTAGCAAATTAAAAGAAATCAAACAGTTCCCCAATTAAACAATTTGGGACTTTGATCAGTGGTTTAAGACATTGATGGCTCAGGTTAGCTTCTAGATGAGCGATGTTTAGCACAAGGAGTAGTTCATCGCCATGCTTGTCCCACATATCAGTCAACCACTAATGCAGCAAAATATTGTGACATAGAGTGAGGCTCTAGATACCAAGATGAAATTGGAGGCATTTCCAGTAGGAGAAACCGTGGTCGGAATGAACCAGATTGAATTACAATTGGCCAATCTGATGCTCCAACTGCAAGATATCAAGAAGGACAAGGAAGATCATGATGACCTTTGGTGTAGTTGGTGTCATGCAAACAGAAATACCAAGGACACATGTTCGACGTTCTGAAATTATTTACTATCAGGAGCCCCAAATGCATTAAGTTGTGATGGTATACCATGGTGTCACATATGTCAGGTTTATGGGCATCGACATGAGAATTGTGATTACATGCAGAAGATGGTTACCAAGGCAGAAAATATGTACTGTACATTTTGTCGGTCAGCAAGACGTGATGATAAAAACTGCCGAGCTTATGATTTGCTCCAAGAAAGAACATATGATTCATATTTTGTGAAAGGTGCAGATCCCCAGGTAATGCAAGCACATCATCAAGTGACACAACTAGCAGTGTAGGTGTAGTATACACCACTTCCCTAGATGTAGTTTATCCCAGCGCAACCGTAGTAGTAGTTTATAGTGCAACCACATTTTTCACCTCAACCACATATTGTAGCAAAACCACAGTATGTGCCACAACAATAGTATAATAAGGCATCGCTAATTCAGTCTCAGCCACAATATGTTCAAGATGCACACTATGCCCAGTAGTAGCCAAACCCACTGCAGCAGCAGATGGCCCAAACTCGGTTTCAACAAGGAGGAGTGTGAGGAGGATTCCGCGGAGGATTAACAGGACAAGGAGGAGGCTTCGGTCGAGGAGGAGGGCGAGGTCGCAAATAAATAAAGTGGTATACCTATGGAGTATTCAGGAACTATCAAAGGGAGTGTCCTCATGCATAGTGTACATATTGTGGGGCCAATCAACATAATGTTGAAAAATTCCCTCAGTTGATTACAAAATGGCACGCTGAACACATTCCTCACTTGCAAAATGTGCAGAATCAGAATCAGCCTATGTTCCAAGTACAGAACCAACCAATAATGTAGAATCAGATCCCACTGTAGACTTAGACTCAGAACTTGCCTGAGACTCAGAATCAACCGATCAATCATTCATTGAATCAGAACCCGCCATTGAACCTAAATTAAGGATCGATGGTTGCAACAATTCAAGCAGAACCATGGATGCAGGATATCGATGCTAGGGTCGTCACTCGCACTGGTGTGACAACCAAAGAAGATAGACTGCGACAGTGTCATGGCTCGTTGGAAACAAAAAAGTAGCATTTGACATTGCGATGGACAAAGACACCTTATTTGGGGGAAATCTGGGTAAGTTACAAATTATTGACATGCCATTTGCTTTTGATCCATTTGTAGAGGCAGGACCATCATGGAAACATGGTGCCTTGCAATAGTTATTTGAGAGTTGTCTATCACTGGAAAGGTACCCTGATGCCCTTGTCGAGCTTGAAATGTTATTGTACCATCAAGATAAGGAAGTGAAGGATTCTATAGTGAACTGTTTGCAAAAGAGAAAGATAGGCAAATAAATGAGGATGAATATCCAGATTGGAAATTATGAGGTTGATTTGGTTATTCTGGATCTTGGATCATATGTAATCATTTTGACCAAGCAAACTTGGAAGTTTATGGGAAATTCTACATTAGGATGGTCGTCGATGCAGTTGCGACTAGGAAATCATGAAAAGGTTTATCCCATTGGTGGTGTCTCAAACTTGGTTGTCAACATTGAAGGTATGAAAATGCAAGTTGAATTTGATGTGATAGAGTAGTCGAAGATGGTGGCTCCTATCCCAGACTGCTGGGGATTTTATGGGACAATGATAGCATGGTGGTCATCAATTTAAAGAAAAGGGTTATGATGTTTGAGAGATAGGATGTTAGGGTCATCGCTCCCATGGAACCTCAAGAAGGACGTCAATATATTGAACCTGTGAAGGATGAAGTCAGTAGAAGTTGGGATCATGCTTATAACATCTCTGAAGACTATATCCATCCTACCGTCGATGGAGAACTTGGATGGAGCTCCTTTGACTCAGGTGATTCTCTGTAAAATTGGCAGAATAGGTTGCATGAAGTATCATACAAAAAATGAGGGTTGATTACACAGTCTCATTGGTGTGTTGCAACTGAGATTGTTGAGTTTCCAATTTATGAAGGGCTTCCAACGTTGCTTGAATTCCTTAGAGAATTTGAAGAGAAAGTGTTTGAACCACAAAGAATATTGGCCCTAGACATTGCACTAAATTCTACTCTGGATCGATGGTAGGTGATGCACCAACTGATGATCCATGACTGGAAACAGTGTCAGAGATTGATTATGGTGTGCTTTGATGATTCATAGGTATTTCATGGCGGGACATACGATGGATGGAATGATCCCACCAGTCATTTGATCAAGTGTCAGAATTTATGGGTTTCATGACCCAAACATGAATGGATCCACACTTTTGTTCACACTCTGAAAGAGATATCAAGATCCTAGTATGTAGCAGTAGAGTTGCACATAACTAGTACCACTCGGGAGGATCTTTCTGTTTGTTTTACGTAGAATTTTAGTTTCCAAGATGCCAACCCATAGGTGGATAATGCATTGCAAATCCTCTGGGATGTCATGCTGAAGGTCATCCCTATTGCATACCCAGTTGATCAACATGTGCACTACTAAATACAATCCATGATGACAGGCTACAACCTATCTAGGGAAGCTAAGGATGATGACAACTTGCTGAATGTTAATATTCCAGAATCAAAAGGAAGCTACGACGTTGCAGCACCCGACATATCGATGGATTCAATGAGTTAGTCGTTGAGTATCAGGAAAGTCAGCATTGGTTCGAAAAAGAACCCAAAGTTTAGCAATGTCAGGGACTACTAGGATGAGGAGACCATGGCCAAAATCACGGACCTGCTACATGAATTCTAGGACCTTTTTTCGACACGGTTTTTAGAAATGAAGGGCATATTAGAAGACCTAGGGGAGATGAAAATCCTATTGAAACCAGATGAAAAACTTGTGTGATAGAGGCCATATCGACTAAACCCAGGATATAAGGACCATGTGAACTCTAAGATAGACTAGATGCTGGATGCTGGGATCATCGAGCCTGTAGAAGAATCAGAGTGGATAAGCCCTATGGTGGTCTAAGATAAGAAAACCGATGAAATATGCATTTGCATCGAATTAATGAAGTTAAGTGATGCATGGATGCATGATACATTCCTGACCCCATTTAGAGATGAGTTCTTGGAAGGAATAGGCGGCCAGGAGATGTATTCCTTCATATATGGCTTTTTGGGGTACCACCAAATCTAGATTGCGAATGAGGATCATCATAAGACCACGTTTGTCACTGAATGGGGCTGTTTCCAATATATAGTCATGCCTTTTGGGTTAAAGAATGCACAAGTAGTATTTTCTCAGGTAGTTGTCGCTGTGTTTAAATATTTTATTCAAAATTTCTTGCAAGTATATATTGATGATTGGATCGTTTATGGACTAATTAGGGACCATCTCAACAACTTACAACTGATGCTAGAAATGTGTCGACAACATCATATTGTATTAAACTCTAAGAAGTGTATTTTATGTGCACCGTTTGGAATGATAGTTGGGAACATAGTTTGCAAGGAAGTTCTGTTGGTTGATCCGGTGAAGATCATGCTAATCCTTAGTTTACCACCACCGACAAATGTGAAGATGCTTCAGGAAACACTGGGGCATACAGGGCACTATCACAAGTTTATCAAAGGATATGCTACGATTACTACCCCTATGGAGAAGCTACTAAAGAAAGTTGTTGCGTTTGAATTGAATCAGGAATGTCAAGGAAGTTGTGACACATTGAAGCCAAGATGGCCTCTGCACCCATACTAGTTTTTGCTGATTGGAGGCATGAGTTCCATGTGCACGTTGACACCTCTTCTATTGCATTGGGGGTAGTGCTTGCACAACCAGGAGAGGACGACTTGGATCACCTGATCGTGTATGCCAGTAAGAATTTGTCATTTACTGAATGAAATTACACGTTGATCGAAAGAGAAGGCTTGGTGATGGTGTATGCCTTGCAAACATTTAGGCACTATTTGTTGGGTGGACATTTCAATATGTTCACCGATCATTTTGCTTTGCAATACCTGGACAACAATCCTGTGTTGGGGGGGAAGATCTATCGGTGGCTATTAATTTTCCAAGAGTTTGACTTTGAAATAGTTGTAAAGCCAGCACGATTGAATGCTGGTCTGGATCATCTATCTCGCATTGAGACCAGAGAAGAACCGACCAAAATTGATGATGGATTTACTGATGCATAATTGTTTTGTGTTGACATTGCAGATGATCACTACACCACAATTATCCAGTTTTTGGCCACTAGTGTTTCCTCAAAGGACACGTCGACTAACTAAAAGAAGTAGTTAGTAGTAAAGGCTTTCGATTTTTACCTAATTGCTGGGAAGTTATATAATCTTGGACTAGATGAAATCTTGCAATGGTGTATCTTACCACATGAACAGGGTCCCATTCTAGAAGAAGCACATGCAATAATTGCGGGAGGTCACTATGGAGGATGGGATACTACACGGAAGGTGTTGCATGCTGGGCTATGGTGTCCTAGGTTGCATAATGATGCCACAGAATATGCGAGGAGCTGTGACATATGCCAACATGTCGGTAAACCATCGCGACAGGATGAGATGCTGCTGGTGCCGCAGGTGATTCTTCAACCATTTGATAAATGGGCGGTTGATTTTGTGGTTCCTATTAGTCCACTAGGAAAGAGGTCTGGGGTGTGATACATCATTACTGTAACTGACTATCTGACCAGGTGGGCGGAAGATGCACCAATTGTAAATTTTACCGCTGCAACAGTAGCAAGGTTCATCTTTGAAAATATTGTGACACGGTTTGGGTGTCCCAGGATCTTGATGAGTGACCAGGGTAGTCACTTTATCAACCACATGGTGAGAGAAATAACTGATGAATTGCAGGTGCAACATAAGAAAAGAACACCATATCATCTACAGGTGAATGGTACTGTTGAAGCGTTCAACAAAATCCTAGAAACAACGCTGAAAAAGGTATGTAATTCTAATCGTAATGACTGGGAATTGAAAATTCCAGCCGTTCTATGGGCCTATTGAACTACTTGCAAACGAATGATAGGATATACACCATTCAAGCTAGTCTATGGGAAAGAGGCAGTCATGGCCATGGAATATGTTGTTCCTAGTTTGTGCATCACTGCAGTGACAGGCATAGATGATGCATAAGAATTAGATGAGTGTATTACGCAGTTGATCCAATGTGAAGAAGTCCATTTTATTGCAAGATTCCACCAGCAGGTTGAGAAGGATCAACATAAGGCATGACATGTTCACCACATTAAGAAAAAATAGTTTGCAGAAGGAGATTTGGTGCTGTTATATAATAGCAAGTTCATAAAGAATCCAGGTAAGTTACAAATCCACTAGTTAGGTCTGTATCTTGTTCATTCCATTACTTCTGTAGTTGCAGTTCAGTTACAGCAATTATATGGCACGATATTGCTGACACTCGTCAATGTGAGTTACTCAAATCCCTATAGGATGTGGCTAGAGCTTTGCACTGCTTGAGGCGCTGTGAAAAAAAAATTGTTGACTAGTAGGAAGGTGATGTTGATATATTGTAACTTCAAATAATATTCTATATGTATCTTTTTGTGGTCCCCAATGGTCCTATCAGGAGAACCACTTGTATTTCTTTGTACCCCAATGCTTTTAATCAGAAGAACTAATAAGAGTCATGAGGTAGTCCCCTCTAATTGTAAAGGTGGGTCATTAGCACCCCAGTGTGGTTACTTGAGCCTACATGTGTAACTCAAGCCTACATGATTAACTCGAGCCTACATGTCGGATTTAATTATTAAAGCGAATGGATGAATATAAATAGAGGTGTGGTGCTCCTCATTTGCTAAGATAGATCACTTGTGTAGCGCATTAGTGGAGGAGAGAGGAGTATCTAGAGAAGGAGGAGGATCAGGATTTGATCTCCTTTATGGTTTCACCTTTTATATTTTGGGGCATCTATATTGAGAAAGCTTTTGCTGGTTTTTTCACTTTAGGGTTTTCCCAGGATAAATATTTGTGTTCCTTTTGTATGGTTGTACTTGTCTATCTTTCAGTTATCCTGTTTATATGCTTTTGTTATGAAATTGAAATGAAATACTAATGATCTAGCTTAGCATATGAAAATTCAACATGGTATCAAAGCCACCCTGAAAAAAGACATTGTGCAGCTATAGAAGATATGGCTTCTTACTTGTTGGGTCTCTCTCCACAATAGATAAACAAAAGAAGGCTAGGCTGACTCTCCATTGAAGGGTGCATCTTTTTGTCGAAGCAGAATTCGATTCCGAGCATTTTCAGTTTTCAGTGCGAGAAATTAGGGCTTTCTACAAAAGAATAATTTTTGAGTGAGCCCGACATAGGATTTATATCCTCATAAAAATCAAAGTTTAAATACCTGGATCAAGATTTTTGTTTGGGTAAAACTCTGGGAAAGTCAAACCCTAGTTTGACCCCGAGATGGAAAAACCCTAAATACTAAAACTGATAAGTTTTGGTACATTCTCTATATCTTGCGATTGGTAAAGTATCAGGAGCTGGAAATTGTAGAGATAGAATATAAAATCATGATGTACAGTGTTTCCAAACTTCAGGATCAGATTCACTATATTCTGGGAGATATGATCCCTCCAAGTTAGGGTTCTAGCCTCTTCCAGGATTCATCCCTAAACATGGCACCTGTGGATAATTGCTATATATTGGGATACAAAAGTCCAAATGAAATTTCGGAAGATGTTCCAGAAATGGAATAGGTTGTAATTTATTCGATCCAAGTTTTAGAATCATAGGATGAAACAGTGACATGTGGCAGTCTGTACAACTTCCTTGTTCTGAACAGTCCTGTAACATGTTACCTTGGGAAAATTATCACAAGTCCCAATTGGTGAAACCAATTCTCATGAAACCTATTGTGTTGGAATAGGGACATGTTAGGGTACCTTAGTACAAAGTTTCAAACATAGAGGTGTAGAAACTTCAGATATAGCACAAAAATAGTATATGGAATTTCTGCAGGAGAAATTGGAAAAGTAGGGCTTCTTGTTCTGGGAGCTTCCCTCTACAGTTTTGAGAAAATGAGTACATTGGACAGCTCAGTTTGAATATATATATATTTATATCCAATCAGATATGAAATATTCCAGTTTTTGAAAAATAGGGCTTCTCTGACAAACCCTAGATCAGCCAGCTCTAGAACGAGGACGGACACCTCAAATCGATAAGATCTAATATTTTGCTATTTCCATTTGAGGTTCTCATCAGCTTGGTGAAGTTGACAAATTCCAAGTATGGAAGTATTTGATCTCTCTAAAGAAAATGAATTGGATGCCTACATGAGTAGAGAGGTTCTAGTTCCAGAGGGAGATGAGGCTCAAAGCCTTACACCAAAAGAACTTGGTCAAGGCCAAGAAGATCATTGCTGATTTAGTCACGGATCAACATGTACCACAAGTGTCTTCCCTAAAGACACTGAAAGAGATGTTTTATTCCTTGAACAAGCTATTTGAAGGAAAGAAGATACATCAGAAGATGACCTTAAGAAACAGGTAAAAGAAGAAGTGAAGAATGCAGAAGTGGTGTTAGCCACCTTGAATGGAATCCTAGGATCATGGTATTCATTCATGCGAGGAATGTGTGCCAAAATGATGTGATTACTTTCAGTTGAATTTGGGAAGAAGAATAAGCTTGACTCATAAGAATAGAAGAAGAAGATGGGATCAATTTAAGATCAAGCTCACACCTCAAAGAAGATCTCTCAAGCGATGAGGAATATAAAGAACTCAATTCTTGAAGAACCTCTTATCCATATTATCATTTGGATAAGAAATGATGATGTCATGAATAAAGAAGATGAGGAAGTAGAAGGACCAAGAAGGAGTCTACCCATGAAACGAATAAAAGATAAGTATTCAATTGTCATTTCATGATATTGTTTTGTTAAACATTTGATTATATTCAGTTGATGTGTTATGCATGATAGAATGGTTGCATGAATGACAGTTGTGAGATAAGGATGATCGTTGTGTTGGATAAATAGTTGCATGATGCATAAGAATTTGTTGTTATGCATATGTTTTATGAAATAGTTCTAACCATGCAACTGGTGCATTTGAATTGTAAGAAAGGTCCTATACAACCACCTACAAGAAAAGAAGGATGAGACTTGTTTCAAAGAACAAGTGATGACAATTCAACAAACATGAATTTGAAGCTCCCAGGGTCAGAGACATCATGACGAAGGAAAGAGCTTCAGAGAGCGGTAGATCCACATCGAAGGATGAAGACCACCATGGATATGAAAGAAGCTATGATCAAAGAGTAACACTTGATCATGAAGAATGATGTATTCGATATGGTTTCGAGACATAAAGGGAAGTACATAGTATCTTCCATATGGATCTACAAGAACAAGTGTGCAAAGCAAGGTTCATGATTTTCCTCAGAAAGAATAGACTATGAGATAACATACTCTATTGACAAGTATATATCAAGCATAGAACCACATGTATAGAATGAATAGGGAAGATGATACTCCACTGCAGGGGGAGTGACTACAGAAGATATCTGCGTTTGGCATGGTACGACATGATGGTCAACTTCCTGATGGATCAAGACTTTACCAAGAGTAAAGGGGGTTCCAACCTTCAAGGTTGAATGCAGAAGACTAGGATATGTTGATGACCTGACAAGATGAACTCATGGAAGATGTTATGATGAAAGAATACTAGAATCATGTTTGGGATATAATACACAAACCAGAAAGAAAGAATGTGGTATCTTCCAAATGGATTTGTAAGATAAAATATGTTGTTAAGGAAAGACTTGTGGCTTCTCTTAAAAAGAGGGAATTAATTCTAAAGAGACACTTACTCCAGGAAGCAAGGTATACATCCTTCAGAACTATCATGGTAGTTTCTTCCATGATGAAGTAAAGACAAGCCTTCCTTCATGGTATGATTGAGTAAGATTTTATGAATTTGAAGATATATGGACTCACATATGCAAGTTGAAGAAGTTCCTCTATGGCCTAAAGCAAGCTCCCAGAGCTTGGTATGGAAGAATAGATAGTTTCCTGACAAGCATGGGATTTTCCGAGAGTAAAGTCGATCCTAACCATTACTACAAGGTTGTAGAAGATGAACCTATCATATTATTACTATATGTGGATGATCTATTTCTGGCAGGGAATGAGAAACAGACTGTAGAATGCAAGAAGAAGCTCGCTAAATAATTTTAGATGAAAGACCTTGGGTTAATGCATTATTTCCCAGGTCTGGAAGTATGGAAAAATTCAGAAGGAATCTTTCTCAAATATGGAAAGTATGCAATAGAGATATTGAAAAGATTTGATATGTTGGAATACAAATCCATGGCCACACCCATGGATTCCAACTTGAATTTGTTAGCCGATGACTCATCAGAGTTAGTGGATGTGACTCAATACAGACATATTATTGCATCGTTAAATGTATCTAACAAATACCAAACCATACATTTGTTTTGCTGTGAACACCTTGAGTCAATATCTAGTTCAACCTAGATGGGTTCACCTGATAGCTGCAAACCATGTGATGAGATATCTGAGAGGGACTATAGACTTTGGTCTATACTATGATGTAAACCATGACTACAAATTGTATGGCTATACAGATGCAGATTGGGCTAGAATTATCTCAGACAGGAAAAGCACATCGGGTAGATGCTTTTGTTTGGAGTCTTCTATGAGTTCATGGTTTAGTAGGAAATAGTCCAGTGTTTCTCTTAGCACGACTGAAGCGGAATACATAGTAGATTGCTCTACTAAATTTTCAAGCCATATGGCTTCAGAAAATAATATCAGGTCTGCTTGACTTGAAGATGGATACTATAATGATTCTATGTGATAACGAGAGTTGTGATGACAGAGAACCTTGTGTTCTTTCATAACACATAGAAATCCAGTATTTCTACATATTATAGATGCAGATGATGGTGATTCAGTATTTCTATACTGAATATAGAGATGATGATGTTTCAGTATTCCCATACTGAAGATATAGATGATGATGATTCCAGTATTCCCATACTGAAGATATAGATGATGTTTCAGTATTTACATACTATAGATGTAGATGATGGTGATTCCATATTTCTATATTGAATATAGAGGTGATGATGCTCTTAGTATTTCTATACTAAAGATATAGATGATGATGATTTCAGTATTCACATACTGGAGATATAGATGGTGATAGTTCAGTATTCGCATACTAAAGATGTAGATGATGATGGTTTAGATGATGATGTGTTGATGAAGCCTCTGTCTCGAATAAAATTAGAACACTTTCAAGAAAATCTTGGTGTTGTTCAAAAAGACCTTCCTCGAAAGGGGTAGTGGTGATGTTGCAGTGGGATTGTATCATCCCTAGGATCTTACCCTAAAGTGATCCAGTGACCTTGGTCCTCGAGAATGAAAAGGGATTGTATCATCCCGGGACATATGTCCATAATAGATCTAGTGACCTCGGTCCTCGAGAATGTGGAAGGATTGTATCATCCTTGAACCTCGGTTCAGAATGGATCCACTGACTTTGGTCATCAAGAATATGGTAGGATTGTATCATCCATGAGCCTCGGTTCAGAATGGATCCACTGACTTTGGTCATCAAGAATATGGTAGGATTGTATCATCCATGAGCCTCGGTTCAGAATGGATCTAGTGAATTTAGTCATCAAGAATGTGGTAGGATTGTATCATCTGTAAACCTCAGTTCAGAATGGATCTGGTGACTTCGGTACTCAAGAACGTGGTAGGATTGTATCATCCATGAACCTCAGTTTAGAATGGATCCGATGACTTTGATCATCGAGAAGGTGGTAGGATTGTATCATCCGTGAACTTCGATTCAGAATGAATCCGGTGACTTCGATCATCGAGAAGGTGGTAGGATTGTATCATCCATGAACCTTGGTTCAAAATGGATCTTGTGACTTTAGTACTCAAGAATGTGGTAGGATTACATCATCCTTGGACTTAGTCTTAAAGTGATAGGGACTTATTATCCCGTAATCAATATAGTGACTTCAGTTGTCAAGAATGCGGTGGGATTGTATCATCCCTATACTTTAAGTCCAAAAGTCATCCAAATACTTCTTTGTCTTTGTACTATGGATTGCAGGTCGTTGCTGATGATGGTGATGTTCCTGATCAAAAGATGATAGTGTGATGATTATGATGTTTTTCATCGAAAGATCAGAGTGTGATGATGATGATGTTCCTAATCCAAAGATCAGAGTGTGATGATGATGATGTTTCTGATCGAAAGATCAGAATGTGATGATGATTATATTTCTAATCGAAATATCAGAGTGTGATGATGATGATGTTTCTGATATTTCGATCAGAGTATGATGATGATGTTGCTTCTGATCGAAAGGTCAAAGTGCTAAAGATGTTGCTGCTAATCGAAAGGTCAAAGTGCTAAAGGTGTTCTTGCTGATTGCAAGGTCAAAGTGTTGAAGATGTTGCTGATCAAAAGGTCAAAGTGTTAAAGATGTTGTTGATCGAAAGGTCAAAGTGTTGAATATGTTGCTGATCAAAAGGTCAAAGTGCTGAAAATGTTGTTGCTGATCAAAAGGTCAAAGTGTTGAAGATGTTGATGTTGATAAAGAGTTGTTGTCATTGAAGATTAAAGATGAAGACTATATGATGTTGAAAAGATTCCAATGATTTATAGATGTGTTACCCTAATGATGTTGATGATGTCCTCTATCTCTCTCCTACTATTGTTGTTGTTGACGTTGCTGTAGAATACCCTTCTCGTTAAGGGGGAGTTTTGAAATATTGTAACTTCAAAGAATATTCTATATGTATCTTTTTGTGGTCCTTGATGGTCCTACTGGGAGAAGAACTTGTTTTAATTCGTACCCCGATGCTTCTAATCGAAAGAACTAATAAGATTCATGAGGTAGTCCCCTCTAATTGTAAAGGTGGGTCATTAGCATCCCAGTGTGGTTACTTGAGCCTACATGTGTAACTCGAGCCTACATGATTAACTCGAGACTACATGTCAAGTTTAATTACTAAAGTGAATGGATGAATATAAATAGAGGTGTGGTGATCCTCATTTGGAACACACACTCTTGCTTCTGTAGCGCATTAGTGGAGGAGAGAGGAGTAGCCAAAGAAGGAGGAGGATCAGGCTTTGATCTCCTTTTTGGTTTTGCCTTTTATATTTTGGGGCATCTATATTGAGGAAGCTTTTGCTGGGTTTTTCCCTTTAGGTTTTTCCCAGGATAAATATTTGTGTTCCTTTTGTATGGTTGTGCTTTTCTATCTTTCAGTGATCCTATTTATATGCTTTTGTTATGAAATTGAAATGATCTAGCTTAGCATATGAAAATTCAACAGGAGAGGCTACAGGACGAGGATGTACAAGGATAGGAGTTAGTAGCGATAGGAAGCAGACCACCTACGACAACTGCCGGGCTGTGGGTTGGTAAAATCAGTAATAAATATAGGTAGTTAAAATAGTTATCTATCGACGCTTGTTGAAGTGACGCACATTAATGGTTGATCCGACCATTAGAAGGTTAAGATTGCCGATGGATTTGGTGTCATTCCTGCAAGATTTAGTCATAATGGTGATCATAGATTTGGAAATGATGAGTTTGAATTGGAGATGGCTATAAAAAGAGCGTGGGACATGGGAGAATGACATTGTTCAGTTGAGAGAGTAAAGTGTTGAGCAGAGTGTGAATTGTGCAGTGTGTTGTGAGCTTTTGAGTGAGTTGCAAAGTAGAAGTTTAAAGTTGCCAGGTGCATTGAAGGGTTTGGGGTGTGAGGCATGTTGAGTGACCTCGATGCAATTGAGATTTCCTATGAACACGAGTCCCCTATTTGGTCCATAGCCATCGAAGAATAATTCATGAGCATGTTGGTTGGCTCATCATCTATCCCCAAGAGGAAGCGACAAGCATAGAAGCCATGTTCGATGCCTCCGTAGAAGAGGCACACCCACACGTCGACGAGAGTGCAAGGAGAAGGAACTAAACAGACCAATCCATCGAGCTCTGGCCCTATAGATTTCATGGTGCCTAGGGGCATCTCTGTTTATGATATATTGGGATATGCTACTCCTACGTGTCCCAGAGAAAAGCCAAGGCAGCTAATCAAGAATCAAAAGTATCCACCAAAATTGGAGCTAATGTAGGAGGGGATGGCCTACTTGGTCGATATCATCACTACTCTGATTAGGTTGAAGTTTGAGGACCATGATTTGTTGTTACTTAAAGATCTTTGGGGTGAGCCCTACGAGTCAGTTCTGATGGTTTTGAGTTCCCCAATTAACTAGATTCCTCAACCTTAGGAGAGTGGGTTAGACAAATATGGATTGTTGGGGCTCATCAATATGCCTCATTTTGGGAAATTGAATGAATCCCATGCATGTGTTAAACAAATTTTGGCCTATTTTCATGGGGGGGGACGATTTTGTTGAATACACACATCTTTGTTACATTAGAATTAATTGCGAGCATTACAGGGTTTCCCAAGGATGGGGAATATCTGACGTAGTATATCCATAAGAGGGATATGGGTAAGAAACTTGCTAAGCAGCTGAAGGATCACTTTGGCCTACAGTGAGATGACCTATTGATAGCATCAACTCGCAAGCTGTGTGTATCGGTACATATATTCTGGAAAGTAAGGTTCTTTAGGGAAATCGACCGGTCCAATGTAACTTGGGCATTGTCACATGCTCCCAAAAGTGTGCTAAAGGAGTATAGATGAACTGGTCTTTGTTCTTGCTTAACTAGTTGCTCAAAGATGCTCTCACTGCTCAGGCTGGGTGGCCATTTTCATATAGTTGGTTCTTAATTCTTATTGCACTTGTCTCCTAGATGGAACATGAAGATTACCAACCAATGGGAGTTGATGCAGCGAAGATGTGCTGAGGCGCACGATATCTAAACTTATGGGGGGTTGAGGAGACTAGTCGACATGCAGACTGTGAAATTATTTTTTGGGTCTATTAGGAGGCACTACAAGTCATAGCAATTGCAGTTGGCCGAGTTTCTCCTTATGCAGTAGCCAAGTATCAGTAGCTCATTTGGTTTGCTATCGGGACAAATTCCATTTACATTCAGGCACGATGGGACCCCCACGGGAAGTGGATGCCTTTGGCTTACAAAGTCATGGATGAAGAGTTGGATTCTATTGTTCAAGATTGGTTGGCTGAATGGTGTAACCCTATGAGTCAAGAGGAACTTTCTAAGGAGCTACCACCTTATTCCCTAGAATAGCCTGCCTAGAAGCAGCTGAGTGTTCATGACTATCACAACGAGTCATCAACGAATCCCAAGGCTGAAACACAGTGCATGAGGGAGGATCCTTCCACCAAATGGTGCTAATAATATGATGCAGGTAGTCGTACCAGGTCGAAGATGGAATACCAACTGCAATGGCTCATCAAAGAGGTCACTGACTCCTTTGAGGCTACGACACATGCGATCCGAGAGTTGAACCATGAATAATTTGGTGTGGTAAGAGATAGGTTAAATTCCGTTTTTGATATTGTTTCTAGATAGGCCTCTATGTGACCTATGATGTAGGACATCCCATATATCAACAATGAGCCCCAGGATAGGAATGTGTAGGTTCCCCCGACTGTGATCGACATGGGAAATGAGGAAGTACACCAGTTGCTACGACCAATCAAGAGCATGGATTTGGATCTGAACAAGTTATCTACTCTGATGTTAGTGGAGCTGTAGTAAGTTGTTTCCCTAGAATTGGAGGACTAACACAAAGAGATGAGTAAGGGATATGTCCAGTCATAGAGCACATCTGAGAAACTGCAGAAAGAGGTAAAGGAGATGCATTAGGTCTGGGTACAGCTGGTGGAAGAAAAAGTGTGAGAAATAGATGCATTAAAGGAAACGTAAGCTCAGCTACAGCAAAAGGCTGCTGAGGATATTACTGATCTGAAGAAGGTGCAAGACTCCCTCATCATTGAACAAGCACATCTGTGTGCAATATGTAGTGAGGTCAAGAAAGCTATCACTGAGGCTTGTCAACATATCTTTTATAGCATGACCGAGCTTACCCTAGTCAATAAGGACAAGTGATTGGGGGAAACTATTGTCCAGCTCCAAGACACCAATATACTGCTCAATGACTTGGTCTAACCAACAATGCTGCCAGAGCAGGTTGCAGAACAGAAGGATTCTATTGAAGAAATCATGACCCAGTTTGAAACCATGGATTAAGAAGCCAAGACTATCATGGAGCAAACAAAGCACTTCTAGCAGAGTGCTGTCCAAGATAAGCAACTCGATCAGGTTATAGCACAGGTGCAAGAAGCTGAAGGCTAGTTGATGATGCTGAAGACATCACTGTAGGCATTTCCACTAATTTTGTAGATCACCAGGGCTGAGGAATTGAAGGATCTTCAGGAGAGAGCTTCTCGTTACCAGGAACGCCAACAAAAGTGCCATGCTCAGCAAGATGAGTTTCAATAAATTGGTGGATAGTTGGTTGTTAAAGAAGTCTCGACATTGTAGGAAGTAAAAGAGAATCAACAGATGGTCAATGGCAAGGCTAGGGAAGAGCACCCCGTGCAACAGTATTTCGGTAATTGTCAAAGTCCTACCGACAAATTCGAGCTCTAGGTTCATGAGATCGCACAACAGTTCGAAGACTTCAAGGTGTGAACATTGGCATATACCTTGTCAACCTGACGTGGCTTAGGGAAGATCCATAAGACTATGTTGGGGTCCTATTGGCAGGGGTTTTGGTATGTGATTTGCACAGCGTTGCGGTAGCTGCGCAACCTCATGTGGTACTACGCAAGGCTAGATCAACACAATGGGAAAAAAAAATTGTTTTCAATATTTAGTATATTATTTGACCAATTTTTGTCACAATAGGTCATTAACGGGTAGAAGTTAGTTAGAAGTGGGGATTCAATGTAGAGGCACAAACCTATTTATAGAACTATTTTTGCAATTGATATAGGGGTAGACATCGAGATCAAGATTGAGATCGGCATTTCCTTGAGCATGATTATCGCATGATGTCTAGTGTGCTCTATCTATGGTTTTAGAGAATTTTTTTTATATCTGTGATCTATCTGGGTTTTTCCTGGTGTATTCAACCTCCTGTTGTGGAGAAGAATTGTTCATTTTGGATCCTTTGCATATAATTAATATGATATGACAGTCGTTGCATAAATCTTGTCTTCTATTCTACTGTTTTCCCTGCTATGATCTAATCTGTTATGATACTACTGCAATATGATCGGTTATGATGTTGTTGTGGTCTATTCCATTTCTGCTATGACTTATTGATCTTGATGCGATTTGTTCTAATTCTGTCACATTTTCAATGGATTATGAATTAAGATGTTTTATAAATGATGTTGTTGCGCTAGCAATACCCTGACAAATTTATGATGCAATCTGTGGGTGTGGAAATGTATTAATGATGACTACATAGTTCTGGATCTAATAGTTATTTTCTCTCCCCGTCGGATCCCATATCCTCCCTTCTCACTGCTGAAAACTCAGTTCTGACAGCTCTCCCTCAAACATCTCAGGTGAGACTTCTTTCACTCTGTGGATTTTGCTAGGCAAGGTAAAACCTATTTGGGCTAGTGCTTAGGGAGATCGTGCTAATTGGGAATCGACAGAGTGAGAACCCCTCTCGACGAGGCTTTGTTGGTGGGTTTTCACCAACACCAACACTAACACCATCCTTAGACCTGGATCCATAAAGAAAGAGCATCCATGAGGAAAAATCTAACCTAAAAATTGTATTAACATTATACACATTATGTACAATCTCACCAACAAATGGGATAATATTACAGTTATCAATATCGGACAATTTGTCAACATTTAAATTTAGAGAGATATCAACAGGAATATCACCAAGGTATGAGTCAAAATTATAATGTTCAGCAACTGAATTTACAAAAACTATTCGTTTAGTCAAATCATTAAGATCCGTGACTATCTGTTTCATAAGAGGATCTCTGTTTATCTTAATCTAGTTTGGCCTCCCATTGTATGGCAGCCATAAGTGAGACCATTCTGTGGAAAAATATCTATTCATTTTTTCAGACCAATCTCTAATTAACCACATACCATAATTTTATGGTGCATTAGCCACTATAATGTCTACTGTTTGATGTATTATAGGATCAATAGACAATGTTAGAAGAACATATTTCAAATCACCCAAGACTTTTAATTTTGATGTATCTTGTTGCACAGTTTGCATAGGTCAAGATTCTCATACAACATTCAACTTTTTGCATATTAAGACAAGCATTACATTTGAAGATGCTCCTGAGTCAATCATATAGTTATGGACATTCCTATTGAAAATCTCAAATGTCAGCAAGAAAGGTGGAATCCTCTTAGTGGAATACTTTTGGGAGCCATGTCTTATATAGACTTCTAAGTTGTGGTTTTGGGATTCTATTGATCTATTTAATACCATATTTTTGGATAAACCCTCTCTGATAGATGGTATCTTGAGGACTTCAAAAAGAGAGATGTTAGCTTTATCCCTTTTTAGATCTTCAATACGATTGTACTCAATCTCAGGAATTACCTTTTCTTTAATCAGGACTCTCTTACCCTTTGTCTGTGTAGATGTTTTGGGTGGCATGTCTTGTGGTGGTAAGCCTTTACTCCTCATATTGTAAGAATGTTGCAGATCGAAAACACCCTTTGTATATTCCTCATGTTCTTGTTTTTCCATAAGAAGCTTCGAAAAACAATTAATAGTATTGGCAAATAGATCGTGTTCATTATTAGGAGGTATAGTTTCTACAATTTCTTGTTTGTCATCATTTTGTGTATTCAGAGGAGAGAAGGTTAGGGCTTTGAAAATTGAGTAAATCACATAGGAAGTAAGTGTTTCACCAGGGTTCAGAGGAGGTTGATTTAAATGAGGTTGATAAGGTCTCCTGGGTGGTGGCCTTACTTAACCCGTGTTATTTTACTGGATATCATCATTTTCCCTTTTGAGATCGACCATATCATTGGACATCCTTTGCAACAATTTCTTGATGTTTTCCATTTCATAATGGTCTTTATCTATGGTCATGGGCTTAGTAACATTCTCTTTCCTTTTCATAGAAGTAGAAGGCCTTTCAGGCTCATGGTCTAGATTATCTTTAAGACCATAGATGTCTTTTTATACAAGACAAGCCTCAACGAAGGCATGTTGTAGGTTTTCTTGTGACCACGTTTGACCCACATAGTGATGGTTGTAGGAACACCCTTAATGTAATATGCTATTAGCAATTCTTTAGCAGGGAGGAGTGTAGTAGGAATCCTATTTTTTAAGCAGGAAAACCTATGATTATAATCTTTGACTCCTTCTTTAGGCTTTATTCTAAAAGATGATAACTCAATGACCAAATATTCAAGAGTACTATCATCCCATAAATTTTGGAGAAATAATGTTTTGAATTATTACCAGGATTTGATAGAGGCCAATTCTGATGCAAAATACCAAGTCAACGCTTTCCCTTTGAAAGATAGGAAAAAACCAACATACAATATCCTCATGAATTACGTTTCTCAACCTTATATCCTGCATGTAACTCTTAATATGATCTTTTGTAGGAGTTCTATCGTCTGGATCGAATCTAGGCTACCACTTCTCAGGGTTATTAGGGAGTTTGTGTAATTTCCATAGGACAAAAACTACATCTAACTCCAACTAAGGTCTATTGAGCTGATTTTTTGTATTTTCTTTTGGAATTTCATGTTCTTCTGATAATTTTCTGATGGATGTTTTGAAGACTCCGAGGAAGACTCACTGACTAAGGACTCTTGGGAAGAAGAAGATGATGAGGGTGGTGTTGTAGGTGATGAAGCACCAAAAATCCAAGGTGGATCTTTTGGGGGTTGATCCTTCTGATCAAATGGCTAGTTTGAGACCTTGGAATATACCATTTGTTAAAGGATGTTTTAAACACTTTCACTCATAGGAGAAGAATGTACTGAGGGTAAGGAATCTACAAGGCTAGGATTGAGTTCGCTTCTCTGTTCAATCCTTGAAATTTCATCTTGGTTGTTCTTCATCAAC
>LPNX010427230.1:0-19238 GCA_001517045.1 Pseudotsuga menziesii | reverse complement strand
GGGTTAGAAACCATAAAATTATCATGGTATCTAAAATATTGAAGGTACCAATATCAACCTTAGGATGGAAATATCCAATGTTTTTGCACCCATAATGTAACACCCCGGTTTTGACCCCGTTTGCATTAATGTATATGATGTATATATTGTAATGAATCGTGGTGTGGAGCTAAAGGAAAAAGCCCCACCATCGATTTGGTTGTGTTATGTTTCGGAGATTGGAATCGTTGCTGATGGTATATCGTGATATACAACACATAATAGTTTTGGCATCATGTAAACATGCTTTTAATTAAATAAACCCCAACCAGCTATGCTCACTGCAACCATAATGAAAAGGGCACGATTTTCCTAAGGATAGGGAGGGGGAATGTTAAACCTTAAGCCCATGGGGGAAAAGCCATGTGTCACCACCATTTTTGTTTTACTCACCTTCCCTTGTCTCATCCAACTACCACCTTAAAATGCTCTGCTGAGTAGTTGGGGCAGTTATTGCTGGGGAGTGGAGTGTGGCAGGATTGTCAGTCCTTGCCCACACGCACACTCCACTAGCAAATCGAACCTCACATTGGGCAGAGGAAACGACTACGCCCATCATTTCCACTCTCTCCACAACGGTGCTAAAAACACTCCCGCACTTCCCACTCACGAATTCTCCATTGCTGCTCATCCTCATGCAGGGGGACATCCTGTTCCTCACGTTGAGGATTCTTTTTGTTTGGTCTCACGCAGCCAGGAGGGGAGCCGTTTCGGGTGTCATTCATGTTTTCCACAGAGCGGTATTTGGTGTGTTTTCCATCCTTATTTTGGGGCCGGTGTAAATTTCCCTCACGCACAGGTTGGGAGTCTGATTTTCTTCCCCATTGCGGTCTGTGTAAGTCTTCCTGGTGGCTTCATTGTTGAGAACAGGCTGTTGTTTCCCCACGTTGCTAGTTGTGTCTGTTTTTATGTTTTTGGGCTGCTGTAAGCTGTTATGGAGGCGTTTTGGCCATGACAGGGCCAAGAATGACTCAAGAATTTTTTTTCCCTATCCAAGCTGTGAATCACTTGTCTGACTGCGTGTATGCAGTGGTTGGTCTTCGGACTGTGTTGGAGTAGGGATGAGGGTTTCGTTTGCCTGATAAACCTAGTGTGTTTGGGAACCACACAGACATAGCTAGAGGGCTGGCTTTCTTCTCCACAACCCCTGAATAGCACTGGAAGGGAAGTCAGGGCCCGAGGGACTGTGTAGCAGAGAAGGGACTGATTCCTTGTGTTGGGTGTGTGTGGGTGTCTTAAATGTCAGGCTAGTTCTGGTGTAGGTGTCCCTAGCTCCATAATGATCTCATCAGCTTAGCATTTAGCCTTTCCCAGCTCCTGGATGGCCTGATAAACCCAACTGTGTTGGCTTGGTTGACCCATTGTTTACTTGACAAACCCAACTGTGTTGGCTTGGCATGTTTTGTTACCCTTGGCTATGAGTAAGCCTACTAGTTCCTTATTCCTTGGGGAATCATTCCCATCTCGGGGGTGGCAGCGTTGCTGAGAGATTAAGGAGCACACTGGCCTATGGTTGGGTGGAACATTGCAGCAATGTAGCTGGTTGCGGGACAGTTCTTATAAGATAAGTATTCTTGACTAATCTATTTTGCAATCAAATTTACTGTTAATGAATTATGATGATGGACATGTTGAATGTTGAATTGTATGTTTTGCTTCCGCTGTGTATATGAATGATTATGCATCTTAGTATGTAGTATGTTCAAGCATTCAGGTTTTTATATGTATGTACATGTTCATGGGGCTAGTTGCCCGGGTGTTTGGTGTATGGTAGCGTCCTCTTCATCGGTCGGAGGGTCGGGGACGTTATAGTGTGGTATCAGAGCTAACGTTACAACATGGGCCTGAATGGGCCATGAAAGAGCAGCTAATAGAGGCAGGTTACCCTCTTCTCAGCAGAAATTAGAAAATTTCCAGAAAATTTTGTTGAAAAATCTGCCTAAGTGCCTTATCCGTCGGCTCATCGGAGGACTAAGAGGAAAGGTCCTCTGATACAGCGGATAGTTTAGTCAAAAGGCCACCCGACGAGGGACAGGCAGAAAGGATCTCGAAAATTTCTCTAAGTGTTCGACCATCGGCTCATCGAAAAACTTAGATTGATAGACCTCCGATACAGACCCCAGCAGCGGAAATTAGTAGATTTGAATGGCGGGAGATTGAGGACGGAAGGGCCGAAACGACGGATCGATATAGTTAAAGATCGTCGAAACGGTGGCGATGAGTAGTTGAAGGGATCGTCGAAACGTCGGTGAAGAAAAGATGAAGAGAAAATTTTTGAGAAAATTTCTAAGTCGTGAGGCCATCGACGATCGACGAACTTTAGCTGATGGGATCGCCGATGCTTAGGTGATGGGGTCGCTAAAACATCACCACTGTTAGCGAGAATTAGAAGACGGGATCGCCGACAAATAGACGATGAAGTTTTCGATGACACGTCGATGGAGGAAGGAGAAATTCGGCGAAGATTAGTTAACGGATCGACGAAATTTAGAGGATGAATCAGCCAATGCGGCGGCAAGAAAATTTCAAATTTTTTTGTCTAAGTGTTGAACCCATCGGCGATCGGCGGAAGTTAGTTGATGAGATAGCCGATGGACGTCATCGAAAAAGTTTAGTTGTTTGTGCGTCCGCTGTTGCGGCTATCTAGTGGACTATCCCTCCAACGGATAGAGGCTTCAACCACCGATGCTGCAGTGATTAGTGCTTCTGACAGCTGATGAGAAGAAAACTTTGAAGATTTTGTTTAAGTATAAGGTCATCGAAAAATGATTAAGGATCAGACCGCTGATCGAAAAAATTCAAAGGTTTGTAAACCCGTCATTGTGGTAGTCTAAGACACTGTCCACTTGATGGTTAGTAGGTCTGACAGCTGATAAATGTCCGCGGAACCCGCAGTGAGGTCGCTTTCCGCCTTTGCGGCTGCCTAAGGGATTGAGCGCTCGATGAATAACGCGTCCGACTGCCGATATAGCGGAAAACCTTAGCTGACGAAACTGCCGATGGACAATCCTTGGCATCGCCGATACAGTTCGGAATCCTAGACAACTACGAATCCGACACACCAGAGAGAAATAGATGAACAGACCGCCGATGAGCTAGGTGTTTTGACCGCCGAAGTGTCGAAAAGTTAGTTGGAAGAGGTCCGATTGGGCCAAAGGAGATTTGGGTTTTTCAAGGGAACTTCTCAGCGATTTTTCAAGTAGTTTTTCAACTGTCTTTCAGTGGGATTTCAACAGATTGTCAGTGGCTACAGGGCTGAAAAGGAAGAAGATTTTGTGTTTTAAGCAAAATTGTTATTTATTATGTTTCTCCAAGAGAAGGTAAATAGTTCTGATTTATATCAATATATGCATCCAACAGTTTTTCTACTAACACGTTTGCAGAATCATAAACACCTTCAAGAGTAGTATTCCAGGTAGAGCAGTTTGGTAAGTAAGTGGTGGTTCAGTTATGAGAACCCATGATGGATATGATGCTCAGGATTCTTACGAGCATGTGAGAGATGCCATGGGAGAAAATGTCCGTAATGAAAATGATGACATAGAGTCTAATGGAAGGAGATTCCAAGAGACACCATCAGATGTTGCAGCCACCATGAGAAGATTGATTAAAGCCCAGGAAGAGCAGCATCAGTTGAACGCTGTTATGTTGCAGAGTCTGATAGACTTGCAAAGAAAGATAGACTCTGGACGAGGTACAGGAAGACCAGAAGGCAGTAAGAGTAGCACTAGGAGAAGGAGAAGGACTTCTAGTGGATCATCTGACTCTGAAGAATCCAGTGGGAATACAAGCTCACACTCTCGTAAAAGAAAAAGAAGAAGACACCATAGGGATCGCTCTCGGGATGGTTTTAAGAAGGCTAAACCTCCTACATTTGATGGCGAGGTAAAGACTAGAAAAGAGGCTGAAGCTTGGCTTCTTGGGATAAAGAAGTACTTTCAAGTGCAGGATTATTCAGGAAACATGAAGGCAAGAGTTGCCATATTCAATCTGAATGGAAGGGCATCCATTTGGTGGGAAAACTTCAAGCAAGTAAAGAGGATCAATGAAAGAAGATTGAAGTGGAAACAGTTCAAGAAGTATTTCAAGCAGAAATACCTCTCTGATAGGTATTATGATGACAAGATTAAGGAGTTCCATGACCTGAGATTGGGACAACATACCATGGATGAATATGTGAATAAATTCTAGGAATTGTTGAGGTATGTCCGATACATCAGAGATGAAAAAGTGAAGGTCCAACAGTTTCTGAGTGGATTGCCCCAGTCTTACAAAGATAGGATTGAATTTTACGAACCTAGAACTCTTGAAGAAGCAATAAGGAAGGCTAAGTATTGCTTTGAGCAAAGCAAAAGTAGACCTGATTACCATAAGGCATGGAAGGACAAGAAGAATGAGAAGTTTAACCAAAGAAAGAAAGGTTTCAAACCTTCTAACTTCAGGAATCAGCAAAATTAGCCATCCCAAGTTGCGAGTAAGCCAGTTGGAGTGACAAGAGAAAAGCATAAGGATCTACAACATAATAGAGGACCACTTCAATGTTGGAGATGTGTAGGACCTCACATGCACAGAACTTGTCCACTTGAGAATGAGAGTGCAAGGCCAACTTACAACATTCAAGAAGCAGAAATAGTGGGTCCAGTAGCAAGGGCAGTCCCTAGAATTTATGCAGCACTGGAGGACCGCCAGGTAGATCACCAGTCAACGGTGGTTGAAGTTGCAGGTAAGATTTCTGAACAATCTATTTCTATTTTTACTGAACCTGGTTCTACTCACAGTTACATTACTACTAGAGTAGTGGAGAGTTGTGCTTTCAAGAAAGTAAAGCATAGGAAAACTTAGTTAGTTCAGCTAGCCACTGGAACTAAGAGAAAGGTCAGTGAAGTGGTAGAGAAATGTCCATTGGTCATGAATGGACTGATTACTTGTGTAGATCTGAATGTTCTACCACTTGGTTCCTATGATTTTCTCATTGGAATGGATTGGTTATAAGCTCACAGAGTGAAGCTTGACTGTTACAATAAGACTTTCGAATGCATGAATGAAGAAGGAAGCCCAGCAGTTGTGAAAGGTATTCCAAAGGTGATTTCAGTACGGTAGGTTTTAGCAATGCAGCTGAAGAAGTTTTGTAGGAAGGGTTGCCAGTTGTATGCAGCTCATATTTTGGAGGCAACAGGAGATGAAAATCCTAGGTTGGAGGACTATCAGGTGTTACAGGAATTCAAGGATGTGTTTCCTGATGAGATTCTAGGGCTTCCTCCAAAGAGGGGCATTGATTTCATGATTGAACTTGTGCCAGGGGCAGCACCAGTGTCTGAGACACCCTACAGGATGAGTACACCAGAGATGCTAGAATTGAAGATGCAATTGCAAGAGCTGTTGGAAAAGAAGTATATCCGGCCGAGTGTGTCTCCTTGGGGAGCACTGGTTCTGTTTGTAAAGAAGAAAGATGGTACACTCAGGTTATGTATTGATTATAGACAGTTGAACAAGGTTACTATGAAGAATAAATATACTTTTTCCTAGGATTGATGACCTCTTCGATCAAATGAGAGGAGCACAGGTATTTTCCAAGATTGACTTGAGGTCTGGCTACCATCAGGTGAGAATCAAGGATGAAGACATTCATAAGACAGCCTTCGGGACAAGGTATGGACATTATGAGTTTGTAGTGGTACCATTTGGCCTCACAAATGCACCAGCTACATTTATGTGCCTTATGAACAGTGTCTTCAGCAGGTATTTGGACAAGTTTGTTCTTGTTTTCCTTGATGACATTCTTGTTTATTCTAAGAATGAGAAAGAGCATGAAGAGCATTTGAGATTGACATTGCAATTGCTTAGGGAGCATCAGCTGTATGCAAAACTGAGCAAGTGTGAGTTCTATAGAGATAGAATTCAGTATTTGGGTCACATTATCTCAGAGGAGGGTATATCTGTGGACCCTGAAAAGATTGAAGCCATTATGAATTGGCCTACTCCAAGAAATGTGATAGATGTAAGATCTTTTATGGGACTTGCAGGATACTACAGGAGATTCATTGAGGGATTCTCCAAAGTTGCACATGCCATCACTTCTTTGCAAAAGAAGGGGATACATTTTGAATGGACATCGAGGTGTGAGGAAAGCTTCCAGCTGTTGAAGAATCTTCTCACCAGTGCACCCGTATTGAAAGTTGCAGACCCAGAGAAAGATTTTGTGGTATGTACCGATGCATGATGACAAGGGCTTGGAGGAGTCCTTATGCAATACAACCACGTGATATGTTATGAGTCAAGAAAGCTGAAGGAGCATGAGAAGAACTATTCCACTCGTGATCTAGAGCTTGCAGCCATAGTACATGCTCTCAAGATGTGGAGACATTACTTGATGGGTAGAATATTTGAGCTGAGGATGAACCATTGTGGTTTGAAGTATCTATTTGATCAACCTACTCTGAATGCTAGGCAAGCAAGATGGCTGGAATTTTTATGTGAGTTTGATTTTGAAATCAAGCACATAAAGGGGAAAGAGAATAAAGTAGCTGATGCACTCAGCAGGAAGGTGCAAGAAATGCAAGTGGCATCTCTTAGTATTTTCCAATCAGATTTGAGGCAGCAGATTGTTAATCATACTGCTGGAGATGAAGTGTATGAGCTGGTAAAATACAAATTGCAGCAGCAAAGTCTTGAGAAGAGATATGAGGAATAAAAGTTGGAGGAAGATGGACTTCTTACTTATAGAGGAAGAATTTATATTCCAAATGTAGCAGATTTGAGGAGAGTTGTTATGGATGAAATCCATCAAGCTCCGTATTCTAGTCACCCAGGATACCAGAAGACAATTGCTACAGCCAGAAGGCAGTACTTTTGGCCAGGAATGAAAAAGGATATGGCTGAATACATTTCGAGGTGCTTGAAATTCCAGCAAGTAAAGGTTGAGCATCAACATCCAATAGGTTTGTTGCAGCCTTTTCCAGTTCCAGAATGGAAATGGGAAGTTATTTCCATGGATTTTATCACAGGATTGCCGATGACTTGGAGACAACATGATTCCATCATGGTTGTGGTAGACAAGTTGACAAAGGCAACACATTTTATACCAGTTGAGTTTACGCATAAGACTGATGACATTGCAAAGATCTTCGTGAAGGAGATTTTCAAATTGCGTGGATTGCCGAAGGCAATAGTCTCTGACCGAGATCTCAAGTTCACTTTCAATTTTTGGAAGGGGTTGTTTGCAGATTTGGGTACAAAGCTAAACTTCAGCACTGCATACCATCCTCAGACAGATGGGCAGATAGAGAGAGTTAATCAGGTGCTTGAAGACATGCTTTCGCATGTATGTGATGGACAAACCAACCAAGTGGGAAGATTACTTACACTTGGTAGAGTTTTCTTATAACAATGGATAGTAGGCATCCTTCGAGATGAGTCCGTATGAATCCTTGTATGGAAGAAGGTGTAGGACACCAGTGACTTGGGATAACCCAGTGAACAGGGTTGTGCTTGGTCTAGAATTTCTCAGGAGATGGAGCAAGAGGTTGAAAAGATCAGGCGGAATCTGAAAGCAGCACAGGACAGACAAAAAAGTTATGTAGATAAGCATAGGGTGAACATGGAGTTCAGTGTTGGGGATCATGTTTACCTCAGAGTGAGGGAAAAGAAGAGTTCCTTGAAGCTTGGAAATTGTGCCAAGCTGTCACCAAGATATTGTGGGCCGTTTGAAGTGCTTGAAAGAATAGGGCCAACTGCATATAGAATCGCATTGCCTGCTAGTACTATAGATCATAATGTTTTTCATGTTTCTTTGCTTAATAAATACGTACATGATCCTAACCATGTGATATATTGGGATGTGATTCAGGTGGAACTCGGGGGAGAGTTTCGAACCGAGCCAATGCGCATCCTCGACAGGAAGGTCACAATGCTCTGGAACCGGGCCATAGGTCAGGTAAAGGTGCAATGGGAGCACTACAGACCTGAAGAGGCTACGAGGGAGCTGGAGGATGCGATGCGATTGCCACATCCATTTTTGTTCAATTCTGCGGAACACTGAGGCGGTACTAGTGTAGCATTTTGTTCAAATTTTGTAAAGCACTAAGGACAGTGCTATTGAAGGGGGAGGGGAATGTAACACACCGGTTTTGACCCTATTTGCATTAATGTATATGATGTATATATTGTAATGAATCGTGGTGTGGAGCTAAAGGCAAAAGCCCCACCATCGATTTGGTTGTGTTATGTTTCAACGATTGGAATCGTTGCCGATGGTATATCGTGATATACGACACATAATAGTTTTGGCATCATGTAAATATGCTTTTAATTAAATAAACCCCAACCAGCTATGCTCACTGCAACCATAATGAAAAGGGCATGATTTTCCTAAGGATAGGGAGGGGGAATGTTAAACCTTAAGCCCATGGGGGAAAAGCCATGTGTCACCACCCTTTTTGTTTTACTCACCTTCCCTTGTCTCATCCAACTACCAACTTAAAATGCTCTGCTGAGTAGTTGAGGTAGTTAATGTTGGGGAGTGGAGTGTGGTAGGATTGTCAGTCCTTGCCCACATGCACACTCCAGCAGCAAATCGAACCTCATTTTAGGTAGAGGAAATGACTACGCCCATCATTTCCACTCTCTCCACGTCAGTGCTAAAAACACTCCTGCACTTTCCACTCATGAATTCTCCATTGCCACTCATCCTCACGTAGAGGATTATTTCTGTTTGGTCTCAAAAAGCCAGGAGGGGAGCCGTTTCGGGTGTCATTCTTGTTTTCCACAGAGTGGTATTTGGTGTGTTTTCCATCCGTATTTTGGGGTCCAATGTAAATTTCCCTCACGCATAGGTTGGGGATCTGATTTTCTTCCCCATTGCGGTCTGTGTAAGTCTTCCCGGTGGATTCATTGTTGAGAATGGGATGTTGTTTCCCCACGTTGCTAGTTGTGTCTGTTTTTACGTTTTTGGGCTATTGTAAGCTATTATGGAGGCGTTTTGGCCACGATAGGGCCAAGAACGACTCAAGAAATTGTTTTCCCTATCCAAGCTGTGAATTGCTTGTTTGACTGCGTGTATGTAGTGGTTGGTCTTCGAACTATGTTGGAGTAGGGATGAGGGCTTGGTTTGCTTGATAAACTTGGTGTGTTTGGGAACCACACAGACAGAGCTAGAGGGCTGGATTTCTTCTCCACAACCCCTGAATAGCACTGGAAGGGAAGTCAGGGCCCGAGGGACTGTGTAGCAGAGAATGGACTGATTCCTTGTGTTGGGTGTGCGTGGGTGTCTTAGAAGTCAGGCTAGTTCTGGTGTAGGTGTTCCTAGCTCCGTAATGAGCTCACCAGCTTAGCATTTAGCCTTTCCTAGCTCCTGGATGGCCTGATAAATCCAACTGTGTTGGCTTGGCTGATCCATTTTTTTCCTGACAAACCCAACTGTGTTGGCTTGGCATATTTTGTTACCCTTGGTTATAAGTAAGCCTGCTAGTTCCTTATTCCTTGGGGAATCATGCCCGGCTCGGGGGTGGTAGCATTGTTGAGAGATTAAGGACACGTTGGCCTATGGTTGGGTGGAACGTTGCAGCGACGTAGCTGGTTGCGGGACAGTTCTTATAAGATACGTATTCTTGACCAATATGTTTTGCAATCAAATTTACTGTTAATGAATTATGATGATGGACATGTTGAATGCTGAATTGTATGTTTTGCTTCCATTGTGTATATGAATGATTATGCATCTTAGTATGTAGTATGTTCAAGCATTCAAGTTTTTATATGTATGTACATGTTCATGGGGCTAGTTTCTCGGGTGTTTGGTGTATGGTAGTGTCCTTTTCGCCGGTCGGAGGGTCGGGGACATTACACATAACCTCACAACAACTCTGTGAAAACAGAGAGATTGGAATTTGTAGGTTACTAGAAATATGAAAAAACTGGAGGTACTAATAAGAGTAATGGTATATCAATTGATATTAGTGCAAGTAATGAGAAAGTATTGGATGCATACACTATCAAATATGTGGTATAAACCTCATTACATTCCTAAACTAAGAGTTATACATATATTATTATAATTATTATTATTATTGCTCATTGATAGTTATTCCATACATTTATCAAATTACATGTGGATTATGGTGTGTTTTATTTCGTGAAATTGATATTTCTAGACTCTACGGATTCTTTAATATTTCTAGGCTATTGAAGCAATTCAAAGGTGACACTATTTTTTAATATCACCATTCATGACTCATTTATAGGCATTATCTGGGTTCTCCTTGTTAGGTACCACAACTACCTTCTCTTCTCCCCTACGTTTTGAAGGGTTGAAGGTATTACAAAAGGTACTAGATCACCAAATAGAAAAAACCCTCTTTACTTTTTAGTGAAGTCGGCATTGAGAAATTGATAAACACAATAACACAATATTACATTACGAAAATACTCCACCCTATCCATGAGATTCATCTCTAAAATAAAGAGTTTGAGATGTCTTATTTGTCCAAAACCCTAAAAGTTAATAATAATTGAAACTTTAACTTTTATAGCCTAAGTAAGGCAAATTTATTACACATGTAATCCTTGTATTCAACTCCTCCTCTAAGGCTTCCATTGCTAATTGAAATTAAACACTAAATTAAAAGAAAAATATCACAAGTAAACATAACCAAACGTTCTTCAAAATCTTAGTTTGGAAAACAATTCTTTTGGTAGAGTTTAATGAAATTGCTTCATAACCCTTGCAGAGGTGTAGCTTTTGAGTGGAATTCTTATATTTTTGGACATGATATCTTCGAAATTCTGAATTATTGGACAACCGTCCATGTTGAGCTACATCCACAATGCTCCATTTGGGTGTATCATGACCCTCGTAAACGAATAATTGCAATATCCACAGATTCCTGAACTATATAGGAAACCATCCATGTTGGGTTAAGGTTCAACCCCTCCATTAGGGTATAGACCAATTCCACCATTAATTCTTGACCCCTCACATTCCCTCGAGGAAGGATTTGAAGACCTCAAATGGTAATGTTTATGGGAGGGTCTAGTCTCTACTTTAAGAGAGAGAGAGAGAGAGAGAGAGAGAGAGAGAGAGAGAGAGGGATCAATTGAAGGCTTAATCTTTGGTTTTGATAAAGGTTGTTTTGTTCCCCTACATAATCAAAATCCTTGAATTCAGGTTTTTTAGTTAATTGAAAAACAAGTTGACGAGGCTCATTGATATCACTTCCTAAATTTTTACATTCCCTTTTTCATGGGATTTAATTCAAGATGACAGTTAAACCCATGATATCCAAAGGAAGGTTAGGAACAAAATATTTTTGATTTCCTCGTAAGTGAATCTCCTTACTTAGAATTTTAATAGCATGGGACGATGTTCACTATTAGCTCAGTGAGCTCTTTAAGCCTTACTTTAGTTCTAACTCCATTACTTTGAAGGCTTTTTGGGTATGTCAGTGAATTAGTCCTGTGCAAAATATCCAAGGATCAACCTAGTAGGATCAATTTTTCTATAGTTGAAGTATGTGGTTTTGAGTCTATTATTTCAATTGGCTCTGATTAGCTTGTTTTGTTTGTTGGAGTAGGGATTTGACTTTTCTTTGTTGGAGAAACTGGAATCTTCTTCCATCTCATCAAATTGATCTCTTCTTCAAATGCCCCGTTATCTCTCCAGTGAAAAAGTGAATTCCTCCATATATATCTTTAAAATTTGCGTGATTAATGTTTTTTTATGGGTCCCCATGCACACACACACACATAAGTGAAAAATAAGGATGGTTAATACTTAGCAAACACTACACAATAGTCTTTCTAAATGTTACATCAATAGTATTCAATGCTATCAATAGCCACATTCTATTAACCTAAGTTTATTGATGTCGTTATTTTCTAGGTAAATTATATTAGGGAAAACCCCGAGGCATTTCCTCCCCCTCATTTCAAGGATGGTGCTTAGGGTAAACACTAGACTCTTTAGGGCATAGGGCCAAGTTAACAATAGGGCTTAAATCCACTACAAAAGTACACTCATTATAACTCAACATGTCACTTAGGGGAATAAAAATTGGGTGGGGAGGATTACACAACATCCCAAAACCACTTGGGTTAGACCCAATTTTTACCTCACCAACACCACACAATAGTTTGCTTGAAGACTATGTCACGATATTTAATATAATTAAATAACAACAATTGACGAATCCCATGTATGGGAAGAGCATCCCCACTAAGATTAGAACTTTGATCATTGTCACAATAGTTGTTACAAGATACCACAAATGTATTATTGACAAGTAATGTATTCTTGACCCTTTCTTAGAGTACATTTTTTTCTTTCTAATCAAAATATATTTGACTTTATAACTTTATAGTAGTTTGTGATTTTTTTTATAAATATTTTATTATTTAATAATAAAATATTTATGTATGTAATATTTCATGAAATGGTGATTAATTTTAGAGATTTTTTCTTTAAATTTAAATTTAATTTAAAAGTTTTGAAAATTTGAAAATAATATTTTTAGAATATAATGAGCTTCTACGTCTTGCAACAATAATTAATGTGATTTGGTGTCCAATTATGTAGACTTACGATATGTAGCAAAAATACTATGGGAAGTTGCAAGTTCAAACCTATAAGTAGTTACTTTAGGTGCCATGAGTGCCACTCGGGGGAGTGTTGTTTCATTTTAGGCTAGCTCTAACAAGTCTCGGGTTAGGTGAAGGTGCAAAGGTAATGAGATCCTAAGTGGTAGTTGATTGCTTAATTACAAGGTTACACGAACTATGGGTGTGATCAGAATCAATTGAAGAATCTGAGACGGGTGTGGAACTCATCCGAAAATTAGGAATTGGGGATTCAAAACCCTAACCCTAATTAACCCTGATTATCCTACATTTATCTTACGTAAACAACATTAGATTAGTAAAAACCAGGTCGAAGAATCTGATTCAGGTGTTATTAATCCTAGGGATAAATCCGGTAACTGTGCTTAATTTTGATTGCCAAGGGAACTATACCAACACGATTGTGGAGGTCAATCCGTTCATGGGAAAAAAATAGAAAGCAGAAATGAGTAGGCATGCATGCCATGAATCCTTAAAAATATTCATAGGAAAAAATGATTTTAGTGATAATTAAATCTTCCTCATGGTTATATAATATTTTGTGTATAATACTTGATTTAATTTAATTTAAATATTAATGTTTATAAGATCAAATTGATGCATGGAATTGTAAAATTAATACAATAGACAAAGATGACAAGGGGGAGGCAAAAATACATCCCCAAGGAATGCTTGAAAGAGAGAAAAATAACCTAAAAGAATGAACGTGTTAAAAGCACTAGAAAGCGTCAATCCATTGAGATGGGGAGTCTTGAAGAAGCTCAAGAAGGAGGTTCCTTAGTTGAGACTTGTTCCTTTGGAGGACCTAAAATAAGGAAAATGAAAAAAACATTGTAAAGCACCAAAACAATAGAATGGGGAATAATGATGAAGCTTAAGGAGGAGGGTATTTGGTTATGACTCATTACTTTGGAGAAACTTTTAGCATTAATGCCACAAAGAAATGTGTAATGGGTGTGAAGACATGGGAATCATTGGGACGATATATGACACGCCATGAATCTATCATGTAAGCTTGGAATTTTTCCATGGGGCCTCTTCCCACTAGGGTTGGAATTCCGATACATTCAATGTAGCGCATGTCGGACTGGGGAAATTACCTTTAATAAGTCATCACTGAAATTTCTACATCCTTTGGAGGAAGAGGGCTAGGCATTTATGGTCGTTATAAGCCACACGAGTTTGAAGAGAACCAAGTGAGTTTTTAACGAGGTAAAGTAATTTTCTTTTGATCTCATAGCATGAAGAGCATCTGAGTACAAAATGGTCCTTGGTCTCTAGCCCTTAGCAAGATATGGAAAATGTAGTAGTATCGAGAAATATGATGATCTACGTTAATGAAAAATCCATGAAAGGAAGAGATGCCCACAATATTTGTAAAACAAATCTATAAATCTTTTCCAATGATTTCATTTTGTTATTATAAATATTATGTTATGTATTTAACATATATATTAATACACTTACTACAACATTTTTTCAAGGGCCATGTTGCTTTGGAGTGATTTCCTTTTTACATTGAAAAATCAAAAGCAATTCCACCACAATATTTGAAACTTGCTATAAAAAATGTTGATCATTCCTTCACTTCTAAACTTATGTCACAAATCCTTTGAACCCTAAAGTAGTTGATCCCATGACCTATAAGATTGTACTTCAAATCCTTCTAACCTTGATATAGTAATCTAAAATGTACTATATGGTGATTTAAGTTCCATCATTTTAGCATGCTCCATCGACAAAAGTTGAGGGCCATGGAAAATATATCATAAGGGAATGGGAAGCATCCATAAAATTGCCATTGTGTAGAACAAAATCATCCATTAATTGTTTGGAAGTCTTCCTGGGCATTTGGAGTGATTCATGAGAAGAGAGGTTGGTTGTGTTGGTAGGTTTCTTAGGCCTTAATATCATCCCATGGAATGGTGATGGGATGGAAGATAAATTTAGAGATCATGGTTGCCTTGCTGCAATTCATCATATTACACTGCTAAAGAGGGTAGAGAGGGTGGGGAAATCTTACGATTTGGGAAAGGTTGGTAATTTATTCATTGTCTATACAGTTAAAAGAGCCCATGGGTATTGATAACATCAGCATCAGGCCTGTAATAAGCTATAAACTGACACAATTTTTTTTAGTATTTACTTGTAGGATAGCTTGTAAATAGTTCATTCTTTGGATATTTGTCTTAGATTTAAACTATTATATATTTGCAAATATTTTAAATTGAACTTGACTCACTGGAGCTTATGTGTAATGACAACATTAGGAAAATATATTTACGCTTCAGGGAAAAGTATTTAGTGTATGACTATTTAGGAAAATATATGCAAACTTCTGGGAAATGCATTTAGTGCATAACACTATTTCTGCAAACAACTTTTGAGGATAGGAATATATAATTATTGCAAGTAATTGTTTCAGTGTGAGTTAGGTACATTTTTGTAATGTTAAAAGTGGCTAAACACATTTTTTTTACAATGAGCCAAAATGCATTTTTTTACAATGAGCCTCTATTTGAAAAAATTGCAGGGTCATCAGTATCTTTGTTACCTTTTAAACTTCATTTCTAAATTTATCTTCTTGCAAAACAAGTCCATCTAGCATAATGCATCACATGTGTTTGGCATACAACATAGAGTTTCATTTTTAGTATGGCTTTAGAAAATTCATAACCACATCATAATAATTTTGGAAGTGCTCTTGAGATAAATTGACAACATATGCTAAAGTTGTTAAAAAAACCTCTTGCATCATCTTCCTTCCTTGAGAGAAAAACAACCATTGTTTTTCTCACTATACTGTCTACATACATTTATGTTGAATGAATGGTGTCTTTTTTGGTGTATACATTTCTTGGTACAATGTTCCACTACTTTAAGTGGTTTACGATATTTCATTGCCTTACAAATGACTTGCATTTCTTCATTTAGTTGTGTGACTGTGTTCTTGCTTATAAATACTCTATGATGTCTAGGAGTTGACTATGCAAATGTAAGCACAAATTATTACATGTATACCCTTTGATTCAGTTCTACACCTATTGATCTCTATCTGCCTAAGTATTGTTGACCACATTTTCACTACACCATCATTGTAGAACTAAGTTTTGTTGCAGTGTGACCATTAACTTGTCATCTTACAATCCTTCCTTTGCAATGGATTGCATCTCAGTCGAGGAGAGGTAGCATCCTTGACTCTTGAGATTGTGATTATGCCCCCATCCTGTAAAATGTACCGTAGTAAATAACGCATGGTGTGCTAGGACAATTTACTCATGCAACCATCACAAAAATGAATACTTGTCTCTGTTACCTTATCTATAGGTGTTTTATCAATGTACAATGGTTAAATTCATGCTTCATTCTTCCTTTTGTTCAAGTGTGTGTAGTAAAATTTAGTCTTTAATGCATTTCTCCATAAAATCCTTATAAGTACAGATTTAGAATAGTGGATTGATAAAGGAAGTATTAATTTGGAATGAAATCTCATCATCAATATATGCCTTATTTAAAGTATCAGGAATCTTTTGGTGTGACCTTAAATGATCTTATGCTCCATCTAGGATAATGCATCACATGTGTTTGGCATACAACATAGAGTTGCATTTTCCTATGGCTTTAGAAAATTCATAACCACATCATAATAATTTTGGAAGTGCTCTTGAGAGAAACTGACAACATATGCTAAAGTTGTTAAAACAACCTCTTGCATCATCTTCCTTCCTTGAGAGAAAAACAACCATTGATTTTCTCACTATACCATCTACATGCATTTATGTTGAATGAATGGTGTCTTTTTTGGTGTATGCATTTCTTGGTACAATGTCCCATTACTTTAAGTGGTTTACTAGTTTTTATTTCCTTATAATAGATTTGCATTTCTTCATTTAGTTTTGTGACTATGATCTTTCTTATCACTACTCTATGATGTCTAGGAGTTTACTATGCAAATGTAAGCATAACTTATTGCATGTATACCCTTTGATTCAATTCTACACCTATTGATCTCTACCTGCCTAAGTTTCGTTGACCACATTTGCAAGGTACACCATCATTGTAGAACTAAGTTTTGTTGCAGTGTGACCATTAACTTGTCATATTATAATCCGTCCTTTGCAATGGATTGCATCTCACTTGAGGAGAGGTAGAATACTTGACTCTTGATATTGTGATTATGCCCCCATATTGTAAAATGTGCCACAGTAAATAGTGCGTGGTGTGCTAGGACAATTTACTCATGCAATCATCACAAAAATGAAACCTTGAAACCTTGTCTCTGTTACCTTATCTACATGTGTTTTATCAATGTATAATGGTGAAATTCATCCTTCATTCTTCCTTTTGGTCAAGTGTGCGCAACAAAATTTAGTCTTTAATGCATTTCTCGATAAAATACTTAAAAGTATAGATTTAGCATAGTGGATTGATAGAGGAAGTATTAATTTGGAATGAAATCCCATCATCAATATATGCCTTATTAAAAGTATCATGAATCTTTTCATGTGACCTTAAATGATCTCATGATCCTACAGAGGTGTTTTCTTTCATTTTGTAGGTAGTTGTTTGAACTCATAGACCTCATGTTTGAATGGCCAGATGTAAGCATGTCCCTAGCTGATAAAATTAATGCCATGGAGGAGGAAACCCTTTGCTACTTGTTACTTCTTGTAGTATGAATTTGTGTGTTATATAATGACATACACAGATGGAAAAAGGCCTTGGAGCTATAAAACAATTTTGAATTCAAGGTCATATGGATATACAGGATGTCAAGCTACAAAAAATAGTAATGTAGCCAGTTGTCGAGTGTACACAATATTACATTTTTTCATTTGTAAACAATTAAGTTGTGATTTTGTCATGTTTTTAAGTCTGTCAATTACTTAGTTGCATGCTAGTTAATTATGGTTACATTGATTCCCTTTGAAGTTATCAAGCTGTGTTCAACATTAGTTATTTTCAACCAGATTCTCCAAGCTTGTAGAAACCCATATATACCTTCTTTTAGAAACAGTGGGGATATCCTTCAAGTATGCACATAGATATAACCTAGAGGCAAACTACCAATCTGCCTACACATTCTTTCCATTTTTATCTAGTATTCTAATTTTCATTCCATCCAACCATGAAAGTCTTGTTGCGTCGATGAAACTTGAGTGTTATCGTAACCCACGATAATAAAAAATTCATACATAAACAATAGTTGTTGCCACATTCGGCTAACCATGTTTATTGATGCCTTTCGTTTCTAGGTAAATTATCTTGGGGAATCCCCTAGGTATTTCCTCCCCCTCATTTCAAGGATGGTACTTAGGGTAAACACTAGATTCTTTAGGACACAACTCTAAGTTAACTATGGGGCTTAAATCCATTACAACAATACACTCATTATAAATCAACATGTCACTTAGGGGAATATAACTTGGTGGGGAGGATTACACTCCATCCCACAACCACTTGAGTTAGACCCAATCTTTACATCGCCAATGCCACACAATAGTTTTCTTGAAGACTGCACAACGATATTTAATATAATTAAATAACAACAATTGACAAACCCCATCTATGGGAAGAGCATGCCCACTAATATTTGAAATGACATCAACATCTCCTTGCATGTTTCAAAACCCTAACCCCTGCTACAACTCTCCCTTCTACTTTTTCACAACCTTGATACCTAATGTCCTTCTTTCAATACCCTATATGTCTCCTACCCCATCCCTTTGATGTCTACATCTCACTACTCTCACCTTGCACCAAGCGAATGTACAAAGCACACTCGCCAACATCTCTTCAAACTACAGTAGAATGGAGGCACACCATCAAGGAGCATGTTGCACCTCCACATATCATTTTGGACTCCCTCTTCACACCTTGATCATTGTCAAAATAGTTGTTACAATATACCACTAATGTATTATTAACAAGTAATTTAATATCGACCCTTGCGTGCACTACATTTTTCTCTTTCTAATCAAAAGTTTTTTGACTTTATAACTTTATAGTAGTTTATGATTTTTTTTTATAAATATTTTAATATTTAATAATAAAATATTTATATATGTAATATTGCGTAAAATGGTAATTAATTTTATATTTTTCTTCTTTAAATTTAAAAACTTAAATTTAAATTTAATTTCAAGTTTTTGAAAATTTGAAAATCATATTTTCATAATATACTGAGTTTCTATATCTGGTAACAATAATTAATGTGATTTGGTGTCCCACTAAGTAGATATATGATCTATAGCAAAAAGAGCAGGAAAATAGACTATGGGAAATTGCAAGTTCAAACCTAGAAGTAGTTACTTTAGGTTCCATGAGTGCCACTAGGGGGAGTGTTGTTTCATTTTAGGTTAGCTTTGACAAGTCTCGGGTTGGATGAAGGTGCAAAGGTAATGAGATCCTAAGTGGTAGTTCATTGCTTAATTACAAGGTTACACGAATGAGGGTACGATTGGAATGAAGAATTTGATATGAGTGTGCCAGTCATCCCAAAATTAGGAATCATGGATTCGAAACCCTAACCCTAATTATCCTACATTATCCTACGTAAACAACTTTATATTACTCTAAACGAGGTGGAA
>LPNX010427207.1:412129-440261 GCA_001517045.1 Pseudotsuga menziesii | reverse complement strand
CCTTTGGAGAGTGAAGTGTCTACTAGTCACATTCTCTTCACTGCCAGTTCAGATCTTACTGAACAAGGGGGCACTGAACTTGCTTCGGATCAACCCCCACCAAGCCCTCAGATTGCTTCCTTTGATTGGGATAGCCTAGTTGAGCCATGCCTTCCTTCTCATGCACCTTTCCAGATAAAGGCCAAATTTGAACCCTATACAATTGCTCATTGCATTGTTGATGAAGGAGCCTTAGTTAGTATTTTGTCTGCTCGTGCTTGGCGAGGTATGGGATCTCCCAGCCTTGTGTCGACTGCTAGTCAGTTACTGGAGTTTGATAGAAGAACTTGTGTAGCCTTGGGAATTCTTGCTCAAACTCCTGTTACTTTGGGTGGGAATACTGTCTTAGTTGACTTCATGGTGATAGAAGACCCTTTGGACTTTAATATGCTCCTTGGGCATGATTATGTCTATGCCATGCAAGCTGTTGTGTCAACATTCTTTCGTGTGATGTACTTTAATCATGGCGAAGAAATTGTCACTATCGATCAGTTGGATTTTCTTGATCCGTCTCCTGACCCAACTAGAGACCAAATCTTTCCTTTATTGATTCCCAGTGTTTCTGTAGACACCACCCCACCACAGGTGAACTATGTGGCTTCTTGTCATTTGTGTTCAATTGCTACTGAGAGGTAGCCTTTGTTTTCATGCTTACCTTCTCGGGACTTGGTCCCAGCAGTTGGTCGGGTGAGTCATCCTATACAGATTGTAGAGCCTTCTCTCCACTCTGTCCATCCATTTGAAAGTTCTGATATGTGTCCTATCTCGGATGATTTCTTCCCTTCGGATGAAGTCTTCCTGGAGTCTTTGATACAGTCTGACCTTCTTTTTCAGTTGTGATTAAGTCTAACCCTGATTTTCTTAGTAAGCCTTCTCTTTTTCTTATGTTGGTTTTTGTTGAGTCTTTTGATTCTTCATCTGAAAAGCAAGTCAGTGATCCTGATGAGTTTGATTTTTTCTTATGAATTTCTCAGCTCCTGTGATATTGAGTTTGTTCCTGCAGACTCTATCTCCCTTGTTGATTTTCGCTTTTCTTCTGAGGTTGATCTCATTGATTATAAACCCTCAAGCCTTGGTCCTATAGAATCTTCTTCGGTTGATTCTGCCTTGACTTTTCCTTTTGTAGAAGATAGCGAAGTCACAAGTGTTTCTGCCAAAGTGACCCGCATCGGATCGTTTCTTCTGATGTTGTTGTTTCTTGGAGACAGGATTATTAGTTGGATTCACAACTGTTTATGGGCCTCACCTTGTTGTTCAAGCTTTAATTGCATTTGCATATGCCTTGCTCGCGCTTATGAGCCTGATGCCGGCTTCCACGCTTTTAGCTCATTGTATAAGCCCTCATCTTTATTCTCATCGTTGCTTAGCCTTTTATCATTTTGCCTTTGCAACTTGACACCCTTTACCCCGAGTGTCCTTATCTTGCTCGCTTTCCTTGCATTATGCATAGGTCTGTTCCTTGCACTTGGAACTAGTTTCGCCTGCTTATGACACTCGTCTCCTCACATTTAGAGCATTCTTTCTGCTCTCCTGCGAGCTCGTTAAAAACAGTAAGGAGGCCGCTAGTTGACTTTTCCGGACTCGTTAAAACTTCACGGGAAAGATTATGAGTTTCTTTAGGCCCAAGTCTGACTCCTCAAAATAGACTTGACTGCCGAGTAAACTTGTCCATTCAGGCTCGTTAAGAATATGTGAATGGGCATCCACATTGGTGGTAGGTTATCTCTTTCTCGGACCATGTGGAATAATGCGAGAAAGGATCACTCTCTTTTCTATTGAATTGAGAAGAGTATTCTCAGGCATAGGTTTATCTCTTTTCTGGACCTGAGGGACTAATCTTACGGAAAAGGAACTCCCGGTATGAGCTTAGTTTTCTCTTTTTCGTGCTCTGGACCAAAACATGAAAAAGATTCCAAGTGTACTTTATGTCTTTGTCATGCTCGTTAAACTCTAAAGAACAAAGCATCGAGTTTATTGTTGTAAGATCCATTTCTCGTAATCAAATGGATCTTTCCGAGTGATCTTGCCTTCCTTCACACTTGTAAAACTCAGGCTTTATATGCTGCTTTTGAAGGAGCGTCGGGTAGGTGGTTATTTAACCTTTTTCGAACCTTCCTGACTAATTATGAAAAAGGTGCACCTTTTCTTCTTCAGAAGTTAAGAAAGTTCTTCTGTTGTTTATTTTATACTTTTTCGGCCTCAGGAGACTAAATTGTACGAAAAAGGACCCCCCTGGAGTCTTCTTTGGAGTTTTCAGACTCTCTAAACTATGAAAACACCGTCGAGCATGTACTAGTTCGGGCTCGTAAAATCCACGAATCAGTGCCTTATCAAGCATTCTTCTTTCTTTTCTTCGAGCTTGTCAAAAAATGAAGATGGTCCCGAGTTTGCTTTCTTGGACTCGTTAAACCTTTACAAGAAAAAGGGGAAGGGGAAGGTTTATTTCCATGTCTTTTTATATCATGGTAGCAAGTCTTGTTTCCTTGAACAAAGCACCAGTTTTGAGTCTATCAACCGTTGGGTCCTAGTCTTTTGACCTTATCCTGATTCAGAGTTTTCTTACTCCTCCAGTTGGTCTCTTTTCCAATTATATGGGGAATCTGTCAATGTCTCCTACATTGCAGATTTGTTTCATTGGTCCTATTTTGTGTCAAAAGCTGCCTAAGTCACTTTTGTGTCATGCTCACTGTTCAAGGATTAAACCTTTGTCGGCCATTCTGCAGTTGCCTTGACCTTTTGTGTCGGCCATTCCCTGGTATTAGTTCATTACATCATGTCTTCAGCGGTCCTTTTTGTGAAATTCAGTACCAATTCCAGATCCAATTAGTCTTTGAGCTACCTCGTGTTGGTTGATGAAGGATGCCTTAATGCCTTCCTTCCAACGGATCTCTTCCTATCGACTGCAACACATCTTGCTCTGGGGATGAGATTTAGAGTTTTATGACAGTACCTTGGGAATTGTTGTCCTCAATGGCAATTTCCCTCGCTATTGGGTAGTGGGGATACCTTAATGTCTCCTACTCGATAGATTCTTCAAGTGTTTGACTTCAGGTCCTTGTAATCACACTTGTTAGAATGTACTAGGTACCTTGGGAACCATTTTCATTAATGGTGGTTTCCCTCGTGTTTGTTAACGGTTTTCATCATTGACTGGTAATCAAACGGTTTCCTCCATGTTCGACTTCAGCTCCTTTATTCGCATGGTTAGGATTCGTACCTTTTTTGGGCGGTTTGGATTGAAGACCTTGGGGCTGACAGTAGCATCATCATTTTGCTATTTCCCAAGTTGCGTAAGACCTTGTTATACTTTATATGACATTTTGCTGAGACATAGATCCACCTTGTATTTTTGTGGCTATGATCGATTGTTGAGCATGGATCCACCTTGTTCATTTGTGGCCATGACTCCTTTAGATTTGATATGGTGCCTTTTTGCATATTGAGCGACCATGATAGTTTCATCAGTTATACATATGTTGGATCCGCCTGTATTTTATGGCGATGTTTTGTATATGGACGTGTATGTTCCAGAGATCAGTTTTTCTGACATTTATCTCTCTTTTAGGTACCTTCACTCGAGCCTTTCGATCTTGGATTCTCCGCTCTCTCCATACTCAGCTTTTTCCTTTATAATGTATTTCGGCTATCGTCTTCCCCTCTAACCTCACACATTAGGGGGCATCTGTTATAGCCCAAAATGACACATCTCTGCCTCTGACCACTTTTCCATGATTTCGTCGCATGTCGGCACTTCATGAAAGTCACTGAAAAAACACCTATCTTGGAGGACCCATATCTTGAGTTATGTAACTCCGTTTGACCTCATTTCTGCACCGTTGGAAAGGTATTTCAGTTAGCTAAAACTTTCCAGAGGACACCAAAGTCTGAAAATTCCCAGAAATACCTTAGAAATGCGTTTTTTGTGTATGTGCGACTCTCCTTATGTGCAACCCGCGCATCACTCGCGACTCTTGTGTTTTGAAAGTCACGCATGCATATATTCGTGGGTTTTTATTGTGTAAAATTGCGTATCATGCGCGGGTTGCTCTCCTTCATAGTCACGCATCTGTTTCTCAACATTAAAACATAAAAACACGCCTTTTGAGTTAGTTTGGGTAGTTATACAACTGACTCCTTCAGTTGTAACCACTTTGGCTTCGCCCCTAACTCTTTTTCATCATATAAATAGAGGTAGGGAGGTCCATGAAAAGGGACTTTGAATTTATGCATTGTTATGCTGGAGGAATCGGGACTCTCTTTGCCTACACCTTTGCCTTGAAGGTCTTTCCCTTGTGTTGCAGAGCTTGGAGGCTGAGTTCTTTGGAGAAGAGAAACAACAGATCCAGATCAAGGTTTTGTGAGGTGCCAACTTGAAGAGAAGGTATATTTGTACTTGTTTTCAAGATTAATAAAGATGTGATGTCCTTCTTCTTCCCAAATCATTGTTCAATGTGTGATTGAATCTCTGTTTATGATCAGATTATGATGTTAATTAGATTATTATTTCAGATTTAATTGATTATCATTTGTTTATATGTGGTCATAATGGTTTGAGGAAGGTATAACTTGTTTTGCAGGTCTCTTGGAGCGAGAGGAGCAAGGAGAGGATTGAAGAGAAAGCTTGGACCAGCCTTCAGTTTATCAGGTGTGGATCTTTCTCATCTCTGAAACTTGTTGTTATATACTTGCTGAACATTGTGCATCTCTCTTTCAACCCCAGTACGTTGATGGCCTCTTAAACCCTCGCCATAGGATACTTTCCTTTACAACAAGAAGCCCTGCTACAACTTTCTCACCATTCATCAAGTGAGAAAAGATATTGAGAAACTCAGTATTAGTCTTGCTTCCCTCCCTAAACTCCCCACAAGCCCTGCAAAATCCAACATTTTCCCACCTGATTAAACACTCATCGCAATTGTCTTTTCCCTCTAAACAGGTCATCTACACCTTGAAGGGAACCAAGGAGACTACCTTATTAATAAGAGCATAATATCGAGGCATTCCATCATGATCATCATACATTGCCCAAATTTAGTTTTCCTCAAATCAGTTCTCTACTCTATCTTAGTCAAAGTCATAAAAGTATGAATCTTGTACAACCATCAAAACAGGATCAACAGAAGGGTTCTCCTTAGCAGGGATAGAGGCATAATGATTTTTCTTCTTTGACTCATTTTTAACTTTCTTGGTCCTTCTTTTAGCCTTCTTAGGTTGGTCTTCTGCTACTTGCAGAACATCTAGAACATTAGATCCAGACTTTATATGGCCCATTGGGCTTAAAAAATAAATCACAACCTCATTGTCAAAATTCTAATTTATATCCTCTCTCTCCCTTCTAAAAGGAATATCCCCTATGAAGTCTTCAATTGTTGTATATATGTTATTCGAATCTATCTTCCGTTGCCTTCAAATATGGAGTTTATTGTGGCTAGGGATGACCATCTAGAAATGTGTTCAACAATCCTAATATCTTGCAGGTGTATCATTTCTTCTTCTCTAATAAGTTACATCAAACTTCTAAATCGCCACATAGGTGAAAATAAGTTATCTCCAAAAATATTTCGTACATAATTTTTTTTAGATTTAGAAACATTCGGTGAATAAGTCATTGTTTTCATCTCGATCCTTTGAATCCCAATGGAATCTTACAAAGAAAAAAAGTACAAAATTCCAAGGAGCATAGTTATAGGATTTTTCCAAGTTTTAGGTAGCTTTAGAGAACCTTGAAACTCCTGGACGTGGAGGAACTATACTTTGAAACTGAGACCTGACCTGGATGTGGAGAGAATATACCTTTGAAATTGAAACTTGAACTATGTGAGACATCAAAATTTCTACACATCATAATTTTCACAAGAGACACCATTTTCATGTCGACCATTCACGTGGTTCCTCTTATAATATCATGTATTGAAGATCATTGAATGGGAAAATAAGGTTGACAGGTGAAGAAAATATTTTGTTTCAATTTTTTAATATCTCAAGTCAATATTTGTATTGGATATCGATAGTATATATTCAAGATGTCCATTAGTGTCTTGTTGCATCATTTTCATGATGTAATGGATGCAGAAGCTAATGCCCTTCCATGCACATATTGTAGCTCAAGGGGCACAATTTTGATAGACGTAATAATTCCATTGAATTTATTTTTACCTTTTCTCTTCACTACACATAAAGGAAAAGGCATCGTGCCTTTTGCTCCTTGCGGATCCAAAAATCATCACGATGGAATGTGGAGGCCCTCTGAGTCGTAAACTTTGATATATGAAACCGAAAATTACAATCCAACGAACACAAAGTCATTTTCTTATTGTTACATTTCTTTTCAAAATAAATAATATATATGACCTCATTAGACTCCCATAAACCTTTCTTCAACCTTCATATTCACATAGTTTTTTCTTTCTTTTTCAAGTTCTACCACTTCAGTTAGCTCCATTAGTAGAGATCATTGCCGGATAATAAAAAATTCAAAGCCATGGTGGCGGCCTGGCCTATTGATTTTTTAAATCCCAACCAACCTTAAAATCACCCACATGTTTTCCAGTGCAATGTCTTTCTGGATCATGGAGTTTGGGTTTTCAGATGTACAAACTAAGGGTCTAGTGGATCTACATAGTTGTGTTTCAGATGATATGCATGACCGCCAAGTCTCTCATGGAAACTGTGGAAGTAGATGGTTGGAACAATACAAATATGTATGACAACTATGAAAGTTGGCTAAGAGATGTTGCTGAGAGGTCTTCACCCATCGACTTTGGTGTTGGATAGAAATCATCATTATTGATGATTTATTGCAGCAATATTCTATAAGTACTGATTATTGGATACATAATTACCGTGTGGGGAAATAGAATGGTGCTTGTTGATTATCATGAAGACCATACATTTGACGGTATTCAAATGAGGAGGTTGCAACATGTTGATACTGAAGCTTCTCTCTTGGAACACGATATAATGACGATGAAGTCCATGAATCTCATATGCATTTGCTTGAACAAACATTCCAACTCTTCTCTACCTTCATGGAATCTAATGAATAATTTAAGGCTTCTATAGGTGTTGGGGAGCGCAACAAAAAAATTCTGGCAAGATGAATCACAAGTAAATAGAAATTCATTATTCACAGTTAAATAGAAATTCGTTATTCACAGTTAAATAGAAATTCGTTGCATTAAAGTTTGTATGTTTAGTTTGTATTAAAATCACCATATGTAAATATCTAGCATATGGTACATGTAAACCTTTTGTAGGCATCTTAGAATAAATACACAAAGAAATTGCACGTCTCATGGCCATCAAAGCCGAAACCAAATGGGACAAAAAATCCTGGGTATTTTCATATGAGGATCTGCAAAGCATGCATTACCTACACACATCCTTTATCCTACAGTCCTCTTGGACTCCAAGCCTACTCTCCACAACGACATTTTTCCTTATGGGAATATCGTATGCAGAGGAACTCGAGTGACTTACCACCTGTATGCCATGGGTCCTAGGGACTCTATCTAGGGTACTGACTGGCTCGAATTCAAACCAGAAAGATAGTTGAACAAGGATGGGAATTTTATCCCGCAGATTCCCTTCAAATTCAAAGTCTTCCAAGGCAGCGCATGGGTCTGTCTATGCAAAGATATGGCATTTATTTAGATGAACTATGTTGCAACAACTGTGGTTTCTATGTTCATATTGCAATGCCTAGTTGAATATTCGGATATGGGAAATCCAAAGCTCATTCATAGCTTGACTACATGCATGAAGGGTGGTTTTCCCATTATGATTGAAAAGAAGAAGGATGATTGGTAGCCCTAGTATCCCCATCATAAATTCGGTCGGTTCAATCTTTTTCACTTATAAAAATACATTATAAAATAAAGGATATCCAAATACCATCAATTAGGCATTAAGCTTTTAACTCTCATTTATTATTATCCTTGAAAAAATTAAAATATAAATCCCCTGTCTTTTTCTTGAAACAAAATTTCAATTAGGTTTTGAAAAAAATAAAATATAAATCCCATGTCTTCTCCTTGAAACAAAATTTCAATTAGGTAAGAACCCACAGATTTAATAAAATAATAAAAACAATCTATGTTTGCTCAAATAAATTTGATTTGGATTCAAGTTAATTACTTTAATGATGGATTCAAGTTAATGAAACTTCATTGTATGTTGATGATTTTTATCTTTCAATATTTGCTTCAATTAAGGATTTTAGCAACAAATTTGAGAAATGGTCACAAATGTTGAATATAAGTTAATTACTTTCAAGAAAATGAAATTGTAGTCAATGAATTTCAATCTTCAAATTTTGCTTCTATAGAGGCATTTAGCAACAAAGTGGAGATATGGTCACAAAGGTTGGATATGAGCTAGGTGCATCCAAGAAAATAAAATATGTGTTCTATGGGGTTGAAGAGGATGATTTGAATTTTGTAAATATTACAAGTGGCAATTCAACTTTTTTATCGTTAATTTATAAACCAAAGCTGTGTTTAGTTGGAGATAATAGGCCTTTTGAAATTGAAGTTATCCAATAATTATAAGTGCACAACTCTCCAATTAGAAAGTAACTCCAATAGAAGAAGTTCCTTTTTTGGTGTGTTAGATCCTTTACTTTCTCCCAAAACATTTCACTCATATGGTAAACCTTCATAAAGGAATTAATGATCATGTGAATATACTTATATAGTAATTAATGTTCTTGGAAATGTTTAACATGGTCATTTTATGCTAAACACCTCACTTTATTTTATAATAATAAGGTATACAGTAAAGGGTCTGTTATCTCCTAAATAAATTAGTCCTCAATAAATTAGACTTAAACAATTTATTTTGTGTAGTGATACGAAGCCAAAAAACATTTTTGAAGATTTTAAGGCTCTTTGTGAGAGCTTTGGGTGTTTGATAAAGTCTGAAACACTTTGGACTCTGTTTTTCTCATAAAAAATCAAAGCTCATATTTCAATGGCTTAGGGAAACATCTCAACTATTCATTAGCCACCGAAAAGCCCAGCTTTCGGCAACTTAGAAATAAAATTGGGGGCTATTTTAGCCACCGAAATGACAAGGAAGTTAAAATGATTGGCACATCGATCACACTCAGCAACCGTCAGCATGAAAAGAACTAGAATCAATCCATTAACCATCGAGAAGACAGGATCTGTAGTCAATCATGAGTTGGTAAGAGGTGTCGTTATGAAATGGAGGTGCCCTATCTAATCCCAAACCTTCTCTTCCCTACACCTGTCCCATGGTCTGTGATTTAATTACCACGAGCATTGTGTTTCTAGTTCAAATGATCGTGTTCCCTCACTTGCTAGTTTGTGGGTCTCATCAAACTACACCATCACCTTGTTCAAATCGCAATTTCCAATTAAATCCTTCAAAATCAAGACCCCCCCTCCTCAATTCATTTCTCATTCCTTCTGGGTGTCCTCACTGAGCCAAGCCTCCCTAAATCCCGCTCTGTAATTGTCTTCTCCAAGGTTCAAATTTTCAAATTTATAGGTGCAGAACAACAGTCCAGGAAATGAAGAGAGGAGGACCTGCCCTAAGAAACGAATTGGGTGATATTGGCTACCTAGAATCACACCCAGAGGTATGTCAGCTATTCAAGGATGTAGGCTCCTATAGGTTTTGTGAAAAAATCCAAGGATCTCATTAGCAAGTGGCAGAAGCCTTTGCTCACACATTTGATGGCTCAAAAGCAGTAATTGGTAGAGAAGAATTCTAGGTGGATGAAGCTCTGATAACTGAAGTGACAGAGCTTCCAAGGATTGGAGAAAGATGGTTTAAGAACACTGTCACAAAGAAGGTAGAATTCAGGTCTTACCTGAAACCTAAGCACAAAAACATTGTATGGAAGAAGAGCATCCCTACATCCTGGCTTGAATAAAAATGGAAACACCTGTTGAAGTCAATTCTGGTCTACATAAACTGTGAGGGCAGGTACAATAGGGTAATGATATACCATTTCAAAGTAATGAATCACTTCACTAGTAGGAGCCCCTTGAATCTTCCTTTTTACCTCTACAAAATCCTGACTAAAATGGATCATCAAGTTAGATCCAAGCCAACCAAGATTGCAGGAAAGTTATCCCATCATGGCTTGATCAAGCTAATTGTTTTTTAGTTGCTGCAAAGAAGGAACATTGCCTAGACATACTTTCTATTCTGGAATGAATTTGAGACAGAGTTGCAGCCAGAGGACAAAAGGAAGTCTTCTTCAAAGAAGTCCTCCACTCCCAGAAGTGGTAAGAGGAAGAGGAGATCCATCTCTCCAATTGTAGTTGATCAAGCCTCTCCAACTTCTAAGACTAAGAAGGCCAAAAGGAACCTGGACTTCAGTGAGAAGATAGAGAAAGAGGAGGCTTCAGCACAAGACAAAAATATCCTCAACCTGCCATACACTGATTCTGAGGATGAAGAAGAACAGGGAACTGACCTAGAAAATTAGGTTGCAGTAGGGCATGAGGATCTTCCCTCGCCTACACCAAAGGATGATCAAGGTGAACAAGTGGCAGAGGCTTCATCTAGAAAACCTAGATCCCATAAGATCAACCAGCTGCTAAGGCAGGTGTATGAACTAGAATTTCTGGAGAGAGAAATCCAAAGAACCAATGGAAGATTAACCAAAAGGAATGCTGAATTGTATGACTCTCTTCAGGAAATAAAAAGGAAGTATACCAAGCTGGAGGAAAGAAATCTCAGGTTAGTGAAAGAAAACACCAGGCTCTACAAGAAAATCAGGCTGTCAAAGTTGCAGACAAGGAATTCAAACCCTTAGTCTCAAGCACACCAGAAGCTAGAAACCCTAGCAAAGGTAGCAGTGAGTCCTTGTGATCCAGAGGCAGCCTGTGTTGTTGCTACCATCCCAAACCCTATACAAGTTGCAGAGACACCAGGGGGTCAGCACTGAAGCCTTAAAGCATTAGGGTAAAGTGTGATTGCAATTTTGATTAAAATTTAAAAACAATATTTTTGGTGGCTTAGGTGAACACCACAGCTGTTCATTAGCCACCGAAAATAGAGCTTTCGGTAGCTTACAGGCTCAGAGGTTTGCTTCCCTAGCCACCGAAAGTGCAGAACAGTGCAGAGAAGCATATTTTTGCACAGAACTGACTTTTGCTGATCCAAACACCTCGAGGACGATTTATAATGTTGGAAAATAATTAAGGGCATCAATATTTAGGCACTGCTTCAGTTTTGAAGGTGCTAGCGAGGTGAATTATGTATCACCCTGGTTTTGACCCCGTTTGCATTAAAAGATACATGATGTATATTTTGTAATTAATCATGGTATGGAGCTAAAGGAAAAAGCCCCACCATCGATTTGGTTGTGTATGTTGTGGCAATAAGGATCGTTGCCGATGGTATATCGTATTATCCGGTACATTATAGTTTTGGCATCATGTAAATATGCACATTAATTAAAATGAACCTACAGCCAGCTACGATGGTGCAATGCTAATGAAAAGGGCATGATTCCTAAGGGTAAGGGGGGGGGGGTTGTCTAAACCATGGGGGCCATTAGGATATTTCCATGTTTCAACCACCCATTTAAACTTCTTCTTTCTGGGAGCAGTTATTTCTGAGTAGTGGTGGGTGTGGAAGGGCTGTCAGTCCTTTCCCATGTGCCCACTCCACCGGCAGACTCTTCCTCTTCATGTCACTGGGGCAGGGAAGCAATATTCCACTCTCTCCACTCTCCCACTCTTGTTTCTGGTCTTGTTCATCTCACGCTGGGGATTTTTTCTCTTCCTTCCACAAAGAGTCGTTCTGTTCACTCTCCTTATGCACCGATGGGAAAATCAGCATTGTTTTCCTCACGCATAAGGTTCCCTTTTTGTTTCGGACTCACGTAGCAAGTTGGGAAGCATGTTCTATCACCCATGATTTCTGGTGAATGAACCTTCACGTTCTGGCGGAGTGTATGTGTCTCTCCATACCGATTTGGGGTTCTGTGTATGTGTTCCCCTATCCATACTAAGAATCAGACCTTCACCTCCATTTGGGGTTTGCTGTGAGTTGTGTTTCTCCCGTTCCTGCAGTGGTAAAAGCGTGGTTGTTGTTCCTTCCCTGATTTTGGGGCTGCTGTGTGTGCAAGTATCTTTTGGGATTGCTGCTGAGTTGTTTTGGCCACGCTAGGGCCAAGAACAACTCTGAATTGTCTTGTTTGACTTGAGCTGTGTTCACCATTTCGTTTGGGTTGTCACCCTGTTGTCTTTCTTTTCATCACAGATCTGTGAATGACTTATTTCACTGCGGGTATGCAGTGGTTGGTCTTCTGACTTTTTAGAGTAGGATTGGAGGCTACGTATGCTTGAGAAACTTGGTGTTTGGGAGCCACTCAGACAGAGTTAGACTGCTGGATTTCTTCTCCACAACCCTTGAAGATCATTGGAAATGGAAGTCAGGGCCTAAGGGACTATGAAGCAAAGAAAGGACTGATTCCTGGTGTTGGGTGTGTGGATGTCTTAGAAGTCAGGCTAGTTCTGGGGTGGGTGTCCTTATCTCTCCATTGACACCACCAGCTTAGCATTTGGCCTTTCCTAGCTCCTTGACGACCTGATAAACCCAACTGTGTTGACTTGGATGTTTTGTGTAACCTTGGCTATCTATGGGTAAGCCTGCTTGACCCTTATTCCTTGGGGAATCATTCCTAGCTCGGGGGTGGTAGTGTTGCTGAGATATTGATGAGCACGCTAGCCTATGGTTGGGTGGAATGTTGCAGTGACGTAGCTGGTTGCAGATGAGTTCTGTATAAGACAAGTGTTCTTGTCCATTTTGCTTCTGAAATTACATTTATTGTTTCATGAATCATGATGAACATGTTGATGCTTGAATGTATATGTTTGTTTCCACTGTATGTTGAGTAATTATGCATCCTTGTCTGTTTTATGCATCTTAGCATGTTTTATGTTTTAAGCATTTTATTTCAATTGATATGCATGTTCATGTTCATGGGGCTATTTTCCCAAAGGCTTTTGATGGTTTGGTAGCGTCCTCTTCACTGTTCGGGGGTCAGGGATGTTACATTGTGGTATCAGTGCTACAGGTTGCAGCATGGGCCTGAATGGGCTGTGAAGATGCAGTGAAGGAGCTAAAGTTGCAGCATGGGCCTAAATGGACCATGAAATATCAGTGAGCAAAGGCAGGTTTCCTTCTGCCCAGCAGATATCAGAAAAACTTCAAAATTTTTTCTAAGTGATGGAACCATTGGCCCATCGAGATACTAAGTGTGAAGCCCTTCTGATGCAGTGGGGAGCTAGTCGAAAGGCCACCCGACAGAAAATAGTCAGAAGAAAAATTACAAAAAAATTTCTAAGTATTCGTTGACAATCGAAAAAGGTTAGAGGATGTAGGAGCTCCCGTTTCGGCAGAGATCAGCTAAAGACTGTCAAAACTCCAGCTCGTTACTCTAAAGGTCCTTCAATATCGAGTGTCGGTGATCAGTAAAAGTTAAAGAAAGGGAGAGCCGATACGGAGCGGCGGAAAGTTGAAGTGAAGACCGCCGATGCGAAAGAAGAAGTTTTTTTTTTCAAAATTTTTCAAAGTGATTAAGACCATCGGCGATCGGTGATAATTAGTTGATTGAATCACCGATACTTAGATGATGGGAACACCAAAACGACGGAGAGACTTAGTGGATGAAAGCGTCGATGATGTGTCAGCAGAAAATAGAGGATGGAACTACCGAAACATCGGCGGAAAAGACAAGACGCTAGTTGGTTGAACCGTCGACAGCGACAACAGAGGAAAAATTTACTGCTATATCACCACCATTGGAGAGATTTAGTGAAGGGAACCATCGATATGTTGATGAAATTTCGTTGATGGACTGACCGATGCAGCAGGAAGAAGGTAAAGAGAAAATTTCAAAATTTTGGCTAAGTGTTGAACCCATCGGCGATCGGTGGAAGTTAGTTGATGAGACCGCTGATGGATGTCATCGAAAAAGATTAGTTGTTCAAGTGTCCGCCATTGCGGCTGTTTAGTGGACTATATTCCCGAAGGATAGTTGTTTCGACCATCGATGCCACAGTGGTTAGTGCTTCCAACTGCCGATCAAAAAAAATTAGAGGATCAGACCGCCGATCAAAAAAAGTTAAGGGTTGTGAACCTATCATTGCGGATGTCTATAGGACTAACCGTCCGATGCCATAGCTGGATGTTGCTCTGACCGCCGATGCCGCAACTACTAGTCGCTCCGACTGTCGACAAGGTTATGGCCACGGAAGCCAGAGAAAGTTCGTTGGCCACCATTATGGCTTCCTAGAGAACTAGCCACCCGATGTATTGTGGATTCGCTCACCGACGTCGTGGAAACGTTTTTAAAGCATCGATGCCCAAGTATATAGAGTTCTGACGGTCGATATAGTGGAACCCATAGTGGGATCGATGCCTGTCGTTGGGGCCACCGAAGATACTATCCTTTCGATGGACAACGCATCTAATCACAGATAGCAGACCATCATAAAACTATAGTTTTTGGAGCCATCGATGAGAAGCGAAGAAAATTAGTTGTACTGACCGCCGATGCAGCACATAGAGTTGGTTTCCTCGCTGATGCGGTAAAGCTTAATGGTCCTAATCGTCGATAAAGTTTGGAGTATTAGATAACTACGGACCTGATACAGCGGAAAACCTTAGTTGATAGGGCCGTCGATGAGCGTTAGAAGGAAGTTGTTGTTTCAATCGCCGAAACGTCAGAGTTTTAGTGGGGAAGAGACCCGATCTGAAAAGGGGAAATTTGGTTTTTTCCAGTGGAATTTTCAGCAAATTTCAGCTAGTGTTTCAGTGAATTTTCATTGGCTTTTTTTTCCAGTAGTTTCAGGTCTGAAAAGGAAGAAAATTCTAGGTGGCTAAAGCTAGAATTCCAGACCAAAATACAATTGTGTGTTTTGCCTAAATTTGGTGAAACTCATCATTTTAGAAGTGGTGTGGTTTTCACACTCGAGATCAGAATGAAGCATGTGGATAGGTGTTGGAAAGCTTATCCAGCAGGGAACAAGGAGGAACCACCAAAGTTTGAATGTGGTGCTGCAAAGCACTAGTTATTGCTTGAAAAAGAAATTTGGTGCAATCAATATGAACAAATCCGGGAATTGCATGCCTAGAGGTAGCAAGGACTATGAAGTCAAACCAGCTGTTGTGTGGGAGAGGAGTCCCTTTCAAAGATGAAGGACTTGAAAAGGGAAATTTCCTTAACGTTGTCTTGCTAACGATATTATATTTTATAAGTTTTATACATAAAATGTATGAGGTTATTCCTTGCATGCATAGGATATTACATGTTGGTGGGAGTAGTGAGAATTATACATTTATAACGAACCACTAATGATAATTATTGCATTGGTGTTGGCATTAGTGGAAAAACCATCAAAAACATGGACATGGCTGATTATGTTGCTGATGTTGACAAATGCGACCAGCAACCCTATGGAGAAAGGGATAAGGCAATAAGTCCAAAATCAAAAGTTGGTGAGCAAATTCTGCAATCTCCTGCAAAGGACCAACCAAATTGGTAATGTCAAGGGTGTAAGTAGGACCCATGAAGGTAAGGGTTTAATTATGACAATTGCATTGAGTGGTAAAAGCAAGAGACCTCATACCATGTGGGTATTTGAAATTTATGCTACATTCACATAGAAATGTGTCATGCCTGTATATGTTGTTATGAACATAGTAACTCAAAGAAAGTAAGTACTAATGGTCTTGATTATAGTAATGCATCCTATATGAAGTAGTCATGTCTAGGCCATGCATGGTATGTTTGAATGCATAGTATTCCTGAATCAATGCAAGGTAGCGTTGTGTGGATATGCATTAAAAGATTTTATAAATCTTGTAGTTATGCATTGAATGGATGCATATGGAAAGTATGAGTAAATGTTGTAGATATGCATACATAAGTATGGGTGCAAATGATGTGATGCATTGCATAAATGCATCGAGATAGTGCACGTGTTATTATGAATAACTAATGGCTGAAATGATGAATTGATGATAATTCTGGAACCATTTCAAGAGATGTTATGGATGCAGGATGGTAAGTGCATGAAGAGGGTAGTCATGATCAATTGGCTACCGGAAATGCTCTATGGAAGGGAAAGGTGGTACAATGATACGCTTGTGAAGTAAGGAGTATCTAAACAATTCATTTAAATTGCATAAATGATGTGACTATACCTTGCAATTTTAGTATGATAATGATTGCGTGAAGTAAATAAGTTTTGGTAGTATTGATATGCTAACAGCTGGAAGTATTTGAATTTTATAATTCTGAAAATGATTTAGTGATTGTTGCAGCAATGGAAAAAGTTATATGCATCAAGACTTACCAAGTGTTTGGCTGATTGAAGTTCAGGTTTCAGGTAGATTGTTTGGAGCATGGCAATGTGAGTAAGACCATGACAAAGGCCGGAATCTACCATGTGAAAGAACCAAACCTTATGAGAAGAGTCTCATGGCTGTGAAAATAGTTTGTATGCATAATGAGTTGTCAATTTAGACTTGTAATTTTGGATTTGAGAAATTGCTAACAACTACTAATCACTATTGGATTGCATAGAATTGTGTCAGGAGGACGCATTGTAAGTGGGTGCTCATGTTATGCTAGTAAGCATAAAATCATAATGAGCATAGTAGTGATGCTTACAAGAGACCAACAAATGAGGATCACCTCATTGCTAAGCAAATCAATTTCTGTAGTAGACCGAGTTGCAAATTTCTATTGAATTTAATTATTAATGTCATTTCTTAGTTATGGAACAATCAATTTGGATTGTATTATCAGGTAATGATTGACTATTTGGCTACTTGTTGAATATGCTAGGGGTACACATTGCAGGAAGACCATGTGTGATGGCCTGAAGGAGCCAAACTTTATGGGCAGGTTCTCCCATGTCTTGGAAATGGGTTTTGGGTGAAAATCCATTGGACATTTTTGAAATGTCTCATCTGCACTACATGTTTGGTAAGCAAAATGAGTGAGATGTCGGTAAGACATGTGTGGATATGAAATGTGAAAATAAGTTGGGATGGCAAACCGAGGGACTGTCAACTCAAAGAAGGGAGCCCCCATTCCTCCTTAACAAAGGAATACTACCTCGACAAATGGATAAGTGTTTTGTGACCCTAGATAAGAATATGCATGTCAAATTGTTAAATTCAATATGCAGAGCATGTTTTTATTTTATTTCCATTATGGAAGATTGCTTGGGTATGAATAGGGCCTACATGGCACACATCAGAAATGGGTGCACACTTTCCCGATGTCGAATCATGAAAGGGTTTTCAATATTGATTACACCCTAGGGAGTGGACGCACTCCTGGTGTCTCATTACTTGATAGTGAATGATGTGAAATATGATTACAATTTTAGAGCAATAACGCTGATTAGTTTGCTTATATTGCTTGTGTTGTTAGGTTAAACAGATGCAGTCTAGTGTTGCACACTAAATGAACAATGGCTTGGACTCATCCTACCTTCTACTAAAAGAGCATAGAGAAGGAGACATTCCCGAGGGACTGAAGAGCAGAGAAGGGAGTGGTTTCTTGTGTGGTATGGGGTAGTGGAATTAGAGCTCATTGCTAGAAATGAAACCTGGAAATGGTAATGGTAAATTTCCAAGCGTAGTCGGTGTGAAGGTGTACTGGTTGGACGGTCTGATAAACTTAACTATAGGTTGGCTTAACTGTGTAATTATTTGATGTTGTGGAAATTGTGGAAACATTACAGTATGGTAGCTGGCTTGGCTAAGTAGCCTGATAAACCCAGTAGTGTATTGGCTTGATTGCCTCCGGCCTGATAAACCCAATTGTGTATTGGCTTGGCTGGACGGTCTGACAAACCCAACTATAGGTTGGCTTGACTGTGCTTGATATGTATAAAAGGATGTTGTGAAGTAGCCTTCGTGCTGACATAACATCCAAGTCCATAGGAAATCCCAAGGCTTGCAAAGCGAAGCAGGATCCTATGGACCAGAGAGGAAACACACAATACAGATGAGTATTGGATTATTTTGCAATTTCTTTCTTATGAATATACATGTGTATATGATTTGGTTATGATGTTTTTAAGCTCTTATTTAAGAGATAAAAACTGATGAGAATAAACTAAACATGTGAATCTATTCAATGTTTGAATATAGGTATCGCTGGAAGCAAGGACTATGAGAGCATCCTAGGGGTGCACGTGGACATGTGACTATCCTGAAGAGCTCAAAATGAGCAGTAATGAAAAAGGTGCTAGTGAGACTGTGAAGGTCCTAGCAGCCAAGACAAAACCATGTGGGGAGGCTCCATGGTTGAAAGGTCTGAAATAGACTGAAGACATTGAGTGTCATGACCAAGAGGGATTGGTCCAGCATTCACGGTGAAGTGAAAGAGGCTGAGAGCATGAAAACCACAGCGGTGGTGTGGGTTCCAGGATGGAACAAGACAAAGAGGGGAAAAACACTTGCTACTCTCTCTTTCCTTTTTGATTATATATATCTATATATATACTTATGCATTGTGAAGACAAAAGATTGTTGAATACATGTATGACTAAAAATAGAATGTGTGTATTTGCTTAAAGTAAATTGTGAATGCTGGAATAGTTAATTCCCTGCCCAAGAATGGACATGAATGAGCTTATGTGCCTGTTGGGAAGGCATGAAAAATATGAAAGTCTCCTTGATGAGACTTGGACTGTCATGCCAATTGGGTAATTAATTGACTGATTTTAATGCCTATACTATGCTTGGTCTAACAGAATTTCAATGATGCATTTCACAGGTGAGAAAAGTGAAATCCAATAGTGCACATTGATCATGACAGTAGACCAAAAGCTGTTGGACTTGGCTGGAAGTCTCCTTCAAATGATTTCCAAGACCCAAGAGAATCTTAGAGAGATGCTCAAGATACAGAAAAGGAAGAATGAGATGAACCACCAGATTTTGCAAGACTCTATTGGTTTGCAAAAGGAGATAAAAATACTTTTGGGAGCAATCCATAAAGGAAAGGAAAATGGATCAATGATGGGGCATTCGTCCAAGCGATCCATTAAGAAACGTTCCAAGCATGAAGACTCAAAGGAAATTGAGCAGGTAAAGATGAAGCAACCAGCGAAATATTGGAAATGCGGAGGACATCATTACCATTGGGGCTACCCAACGAGGGAACATAAAGAGGGTAGTAGCCAAAAAGTTCCTAGACTTGGCGATGAGCCGAAAGCGAAGAACCAGCAGGAGAAGCTCATGGAAGTCGAGGGGCTTGGTCCTGAAAGTTCAAATTAAATGATTGAATGTGGAACAGATCTGCAAAATTTTGAAATTTTGAATGTGCAAATGGTATATGTATTCCTATGTATTGTAACACCGAGGACGGTTTTATTCCAAGGGGGAGGGGATTGTAATATTGTGGTTTTGACCCTGTTTGCATTAAAAGATACATGATGTATATTTTGTAATTAATCGTGGTGTGGAGCTAAAGGCAAAATCCCCACCATTGATTTGGTTGTGTATGTTTCGGTAATAAGGATCGTTGTGGATGGTATATCGTACTATCCAGCACATTATAGTTTTGGCATCATGTAAATATGCACATTAATTAAAATGAACCTACATCCAGCCATAATGGTGCAACATTAATGAAAAGGGCATGATTCCTAAGGGTAAGCAGGGGGGATTGTCTAAACTGTGGGGGCCATTGGGAGATTGCCATGTGTCGACAACCCATTTAAACTTATACTGTCTGGGAGCAGTTATTGTTGAGTAGTGGTGGGTTTGGCAGGACTGTCAGTCCTTTCCCATGTGCCCACTCCACCAGCGGACTCTTCCTCTTCATGTCACTGGGGAAGGGAAGCAATATTCCACTCTCTCCACTCTCCCGCTCTCGTTTTTGGTCTTGTTCATCTCACGCAGAGGGTTTTTTTCTCTTCCTTCCATAGAGAGTCATTCTGTTCACTCTCCTTACACACCAGTGGGAAAATCGACATTGTTTTCCTCACACACAAGGTTCCCTTTTTGTTTCAGAATCATGCAGCGAGTTGGGAAGCATGTTCTGTCACCCATGATTTCCAGTGAATGAGCCTTCATGTTCTGGCAGAGTTTATGTGTGTCTCCATACCAATTTGGGGTTCTGCGTATGTGTTCCCCTGTCCAGACTGAGAATCAAACCTTCGCCTCCATTTGGGGTTTGTTGTGAGTTGTGTTTCTCCCATTGCTGCAATGGTAAAAGCGTGGTTGTTGTACCTTCCCTGATTTTGGGGCTGCTATGTGTGCAAGTATCTTTTGGGATTGTTGCTGAGTTGTTTTGGCCATGCTAGGGCCAAGAACAACTCTAAATCGTCTTGTTTGACTTGAGATGTGTTCACCATTCCGTTTGGGTTGTCACCCTGTTGTCTTTATTTTCATCATGGAGCTGTGAACTACTTGTTTCACTGCAAGTATGCAGTGGTTGGTATTTATACTGTTTAGAGTAGGATTAGAGGCTGGGTATGCTTGAGAAACTTGGTGTTTGGGAGCCACTTAGACAGAGTTAGACTGTTGGCTTTCTTCTCCACAACCCTTGAAGAGCATTGGAAAGAGAAGTCAGGGCCTGAGGGACTATGAAGTAGAGAAAGAACTGATTCCTATTGTTGGGTGTGTGGATGTCTTAGAAGTCAGGATAGTTCTGGGGTGGGTGTCCTTATCTCTCCATTGAGACCACCAGCTTAGCATTTAGCCTTTCCTAGCTCCTTGAAGGCCTGATAAACCCAACTATGTTGACTTGGTTGTTTTGTGTAATCTTGGCTATCTATGGGTAAGCCTGCATGACCCTTATTCCTTGGGGAATCATGCCCAACTCGGGGGTGGCAGTGTTGCTGAGAGATTGATGAGCACGCTAGCCTATGGTTGGGTGGAACGTTGCAGCGACACAGCTGGTTGCGAATATAAGATAAGTGTTCTTTGTCCATTTTGCTTCTGCAATTACATTTTTTGTTTCATGAATCATGATGAACATGTTGATGCTTGAATGTATATGTTTGCTTCCATTGTATGTTGAGTAACTATGCATCCTTACATGTTTTATGCATGTTAGCATGTTTTATGTTTTAAGCATTTTATTTCAATTGATATGCATGTTCATGTTCATGGGGCTATTTTCCCGAAGGTTTTTTTATGGTTTTGTAGCATCCTCTTCGCAGGTCGGAGGGTCGGGGATGTTACAAATTAGGTCACATATCCTACCTACTTTGATAAAGGGTGACTTGTCTACCAAATGGGAAGTTCAAATTCTACTTCAATTTCTACTACAGCTATTAAAGAGTTCAAAGATTAGGAATATTTTTGGAGTTAGGGAGATTGACCATCAAGATGGAATCTTTTCCTATTTTTTAGCAAATATTTATGACTGTCTATTTTTAGTAAATTCAATCCAGTTTTTCAGGATCTAGAATAAATTTTGTAAAGGCTATAAATCCTGTGACTACTGTACAAGAAAAGGTTCAACTTTGGAGACTTTTTCATACTTGTACTCTCAAACTTCTCATTTTCATGCCAATAATATAAGCTTCTTTTGCCATTTATGTTCATATTTCATTTTCTATCTTTCAATACTTGCACTTGAATGTTCATTTCATGTTTGTTCTATTTGTCTAATGCGAGATAGTTGTCATCCTATATTTGTATTGATGAATTGAATAGAAATTATCATTTACTTATTGTGATTAGCCATTCATATATGCTTTGCTTGTGAGTTTGCTAGCATGATAAGAATTCTGCATACATCCACCTTTAATCAACTCTCTGAACAGCAGTGGTTTAAATCCTTATCTATCTTAGTGTGTTTATGCATGTTCTAAATGAGTGAGTTGTGATTAAGTCATCCAACTTGATCCATATCACCCATCATTAAGAAAATACTAAAGTTACCAGGAATCTTCGAGCTGCAACCTAGAAGAGTTTCTTGGAGAGCTAACAAATTGGCGTTGTTTCCGGGGAGAAGAGATTGAAGCTCAGCTTCCCTAAGGGATGACATAGATCCAACTTTGATGTTAGAAAAAGTCTGGACATTGTTTTGGTTGTAATCATCTATCTGGAAACTCCATTGGAATAAGGTGGCTTTGAGAAGACCAAGTACCAGAGCAAATCCTCAAAGGCCACCAGTGACACCCATTTCAGATACTGAAAAGATTATAAGGAGAGGAAGAGCTTCACAAAGACAGAATTCCTGATATACAAGGGGAGCTGCATCAAGTTCTTCCAAAGGTATTTCTTCTATTGTATCAAATAGGCCTCCCTTTAAATCTTCTTCTACTGAAGCATCTAGTTCTCAGAAATTTATAAGTGAATCAAAAAATTTGAAGGTTGGGGAATCTTCAAGCACTTTTTCTTATGTAGATCCAATTCCTGGAAACTCCACTAGGGTAGATATACCACCTATACTTCCTCAGCTACCACCCACACCACCAACATCTTCTTCTTCCCCTTCCATACCCACATCCAATATGGCTGCCCCTCTAACAAAGATGGAAAAGATCCTCATTGCTAGATATGCCACTCTAAATCTGCCTAACCCCCTTTCTGCTATGCCTACTGGAGATTATCAAAAACACATGCCTAATTTTACCGGGGAGGGAGATTTTACAGCTGAAGAACACTTAGAGGCATTCTACAGTTATGCTGAGAATATCAATATTGAACAAGAGGATGTATGGACTAGGTTTTTTGTACAAAGCTTAGATTGTCAGGCTAGGAAATGGTTCAAAGAGTTAGCTACTATATTAGTAGCTTACATTGAAGCCCTAGATGACATATTCTTGAAGCATTGGGGAGAAAGAAGAGACCACCTTTACTATATCATAGAGTTCAGCAATTTGAGGAGAGAAAATGGCGAGTATGTTTCAAATTTCACAAAGAGATTCAACAAAATGTTCAGTAGAATCCCTGCTGAGATCAAACCCACAGATACTTCAGCCAAAATCACTTATGCAAATGCTTTTGATTCAAAGTTCTCTCTTATTCTCAAAGAAACAAGATCTACTTCTTTATCACTCATGCAATATTATGCTCTTGAAGTTGACTCTAATATTGTTGCATCTCATAAAATTAAGGGAAAAATGGACAGGAAGAAGCAATATTCTGATCCTTTAGGTCCTTCATTATCAGAGACAAAAATGGAAAAAATGGCCAAGATGTTGGGAAGCTTAATAGCTGAAATGTCTAAACTTAAAGATCGAGGGAGATAACCTGTGAGAGGTAAAGGGCCAAATGACTTTGCTCCCAGAAACCCTAATTTTTTCCCCTTATAGAAGGAATAACCCACCAGCTCACATCCTTCAAAGGGATAGGAATCCAACTGAGGATCAAAGAATCAGAGCTCCTTTCCAAAATTTTGTGCTAGAAGAAGAGCAAGAGCTTACTCAGGAAGAAGGAGATGCAGAAGACAACATCAATTTCATGGAAGATGAAGTTGATCACTCCTTCTTGACACAATCAGACTATGAGGAATACCTCATTAATGAGAAGATCACTGAAGAATCCTTGTATCAGGAATATGATCAAGGAGGTTACAATTTAAGGTCTAGGAAAGTTGCTCCCAAAAAGAAGAGTCATGTCCCTACAAAGCATCCTGCTCCTCTTGCTAAAAAGATTGTTGCTCCTACAAATAAGGTGGATGCTCCTCCAAAACAACAGCAAAGGCCATTGCAGCCATTAGCCCATGATCCTATCCATCTCAAAGCTCCACCACAAGAGGTAATAATTTCTGACAAGCTATATTGTTCTTTCAATCTTGAGTCAGAAATTCAGAAACTGAAAATCCCTTTTCCCTTGGTAGAACTTATGAAGAATGATTGCTCTAAGTCATCTATATTAAAATCTCTTCAACCAAAGACACCCATAGATGCTGACTTTGTCAATTTACAAGATGATAAGACCACAATAACCCTAGGTTCTATGGTTGAAGAGCTAGATGAGTCTTATTTGTTAGATTTTTATCATTCTAAGCTAGAATTATTATCTTAGGATCTTTAACTGAGAGAATAACATGCATAGCAATAAAACACAAGAAACAAGAGACACAAAGAATTTCCCTCAGGGAAACCATAAAGGACAAAACCCTGCAACTTCCTCAGAGATAGAATGAGCACCAATGGCAGCAGTAAAACCCAAAAACATAAAGACGATCTACACAACTTCTGTCTCTCTCTCTCTCACTGAGAGAGATTCTCCTCTCTCAATTATTTTCCCCAATGAGTGAGTGTGTGTGTGATAAATAGAGAGGCTCACTCTCCATTTATATTCTTTCATTCACTTGAAACCCACTCCAACATGTCGCCATCACTTAACAATTACTTACTAGCGCCGACATCTCTAGGAGTGTCTAATAACCCTAGTGCCCCACAACTTGTGGGGACTTTGCCTCCTCCGACCAACAAGGAGGGTTATCCTTAACACATCGGTGGGGACTATTGCCCCGACTTACAATGACTCACCTAGGGTAGACTTCTCTGCGATAGTCTAATAACCCTAGGGCCCCACAACTGTTGGGACTTTAACCTTTGACAAATGGGAGGGTTACCCACAATGACTTGACATGACTTGTTCACATTATAGAAACTCCCGATCAGAACATCGGGGCATGACATGACTCAATTACATTACAAACACATCCTGGAACAAACATCGGGGTATAATACATAAGATATACAAGTGAATACATTCCGAAGTTACAATAACATCAACACTCCCTCTTAACTAGAAAAGTATTCTCTCGACACAATTTATCAGCACAAGTCTTCTTCTCTGTATCATTTGGATCATCATCGAGTTCTCATCATCTTTAAGTCATCTTCATCTTCAATTCATCTTCATCTTCAAGTCATCTTCATCTTCAGGTCATCTTCATCTTCAAGTCATCTTTATCTTCAGGTTATCTTCATATTCAAGTCATCTTCATCTTGATCTGGATTTTCACTCGATCTGGATCATCATCACTGGATCTAGATCATTAGATCATCACTCGATATGGATCATCACTACTGGATCATCATCAAGTCTAGATCATCACTTGATTTGGATCGTCACTGCTGGATCATCATCAAGTCTAGATCATCACTTGATTTGGATCGTCGCTACTGGATCATCATCAAGTCTGGATAATCACTTGCTATAGATCATCATCAAAGTTGGATCATCATTGAATCATCATCATGATTACTGCTTCTTCTATCTCAATCAAATGGCGTTATCTTCTTCATCCTTCTCGTCATAGGAAGTTCTATAGAGCCATCCCTTTTTCATGCTAGTTGTAGGCCTAGCCTCCATGGAGGTCTTCTTCAATGCTTATATCTAATAATTAAGTTAGAATGGCCTGCCCAACTCTTACATCTGACCTCATCTTGTCAGAAAGGCATGCCCAACACTCACATCTGACCTCATCTTGTCAGAAAGGCCTAGCACTCACATCTGACCATGTGTAAACACATCACGCTAGACTGGCTCAGCACTTATATATGACCATGTACAAGCACACTGCATCGGAAGGGCTCTGTAGTTACATCCAACCATGTATGAAGACACTACATCATAAAGGTTCAGCACTTATATTCGACCATGCTCGAAAGCACCGCATCGAAAAGGCTCAGTACTTACATTCGACCATGCTCGAAAGCACCGCATCAAAAGGGATCTGCACTTACATCCGACCATGCTTGAAAGCACCGCATCGGAAGGGTTCTCAGTCCTAGACTGAGGATTCCTAGTAACTGACCAAGTTCCTCCATTCTCCTAGAGAATGGCATCAGCCCTTATATCTTATCAAGTGGGACACACCCCTCAATCACATCAAAATGGCCATGCGCTCACATCTGATCATGTAAGACTACATTCTACAGTTATATCATAACGGCCCTCGGTCCCAGACTAAGTTTTCCTGGTAACTGAGTAGGTGCCTCCATTCCAAGAATGGCATTTAGCCCTTACATCTAATCATGTAGAGACCAATCCTACAGTCACATCAGAAATGGCCATGCGCTCACATCTGATCATGTAAGACTACATTCTACAGTTATATCAGAACGGCCCTCAGTCCCAGACTAAGTTTTCCTGGTAACTGAGCAGGTGCCTCCATTCCAAGAATGGCATTTAGCCCTTACATCTAATCATGTAGAGACCAATCCTACAGTCACATCTAAGTCTGTAGGAGGTTTGCATTACCATGCATATTTCCATGATTATATGCAACTTAGATGTTCCACTTATATATATATATCTCCAATATATATATATATATATATATATATATAATATTCTTTATTATAAAAGTAGTGTTCTATATATAAAATTATATATGTATGTGATTGTTTTCACGAGGCGATGTCCCAAATTATGGGTAACATTACATGTAATTTAGATAATACATATCCCAAATGTATATCCCATCCATACATATAATGTTCTTCAAAGAAGAATGTCTCAAGTGCCCTTCATTAATTTGCGGTGGGAGTAACCTCATTCTCATGAGGATTTTCTACTCCTTGAGGATGCATTTATGTTTCATTTCCTATTTTCATGAGTTGTAGTAGCTCTTAGGTCTTTATGGTGGGAGGGGGGTGTTACATACTTTCCCCCTAGAATTAACACTGTCCTCGGTGTTACTTGTTCGTCATCCTCGACCTTGCTGGTCCTCGTCACTTGTTTTCACATTCTGGTGAGCGAAATTCAATTTTTCTTTGTAACCTGTTCTTCGCATGACCTACGAAGACTATTTGTCAGATCATACATACTTTAATATTTATGCGCATGAGGACTGCATTATGTTCCCAACTTGAAACACTACTTTAGACCTGCATCCTATCAATATCAATGTAAAACCAATAATTCAACACTATTTAGTCTTCATCATTCATTCACATTTATACATTAAGACCTGTAACCTTTCAGTGACTTGGAAAATTGCTAACACAACTTTCTTTTTCCTTATCCTTTGAACTCTCCCTGGAGTTAAATTTTTGGTTGGATTTACATCTATTTCTGAGGTTACTCTCCCTTTTGACCACCAGTCAAAAGTTTTCTCCTCAGCGACATCAGACAGCGTCCTGTCTTCCAGATGTCCAGTTTTTTTGTTTTTTGTTTTGTTTTATTTCAACGGATCTTTTGTCATATGCATTTATGTAATGTCATATTCATTTATGCAATCTGCTAATTTTAGGATTTCTTTACTTAACCATTCCTAAATTTCATTTATGTGATTCCTATATTTTTGCTTTTGATTTTCTATTTTTGTGTGTGCAATGTGTTAAGATTTAGAATCTTCTTTTATTTTTATTTTTATTTTTATTTTTTTTTTATTTTTTTTATTTTTTATTTTTTTATTTCCTAAGGTTGTACTTTCCATTACTTTACTTCCAAGTCATGAGTTTTAGTTATTACTTATTTACAACCTTATATTTTAATGATTTCTTTTGTTTCTCCAGGTGACATCAAGGGTGCCATGACCGTCTTCATGCCCTTCAAATGTCCCACTTTCCGTGGTGGGGAGTTAGTGTGATGGCTGAGACCATGTTAAATCAGTCCAATCCACGCTGTAGAGAGACTCATGGTTACTGAGGAATAAGGCCAACACCTTATTGCGCGCCCCTTAGTTAATCCTCGTGAGTGAACGAGTCCACGGCCTACCCTCACGGCAGCATGCCTCTTGCAGGTAAAAGCCTCTCTCGCTTTTCAACCTGCTACATGGAAAATATGTGCTAACCATACCGGTACGGAAGAAAGTACCCAAGCACGATCAGAGTGTGTAGAATCACTAAGGGCCTCCCAACCCTGTTCACACCTGATGAACCAAACTCCCTACAGTCACCATCCGCCTCTGCATTCTCTCATTCGTCCAACATTAGGGTAAAAAAAAAAAAAACTCCCTTTATCCAAACCCTGCCCTTTCATTTATATCGTTCTTTTTTGAGATTTATGCATAATGTAAAATTATTATTTTTATTTATTCTTATTTTGGATTCATTTTTGTTTTATCCAATACAAGTCTCTATATTTAGTGCAATATAATGAGAAGCATTACATGATACTTTACCGTTCACTTGGCTACACTCTAAACAAATTT
>LPNX010427207.1:368208-398792 GCA_001517045.1 Pseudotsuga menziesii | reverse complement strand
TTCTTGGTATAGACATTGGGGTCAAAATGGCATCTAGAAAAACCAGTGTCAAGGAGAAAGCTATCCATTTTAGCATACCAAGCTCTAGGAGCTTGCTTAAGGCCATATAAGGATTTATTAAAGAGACAAACAAGGATAGAGTTATTCTGAACATATCCAGGAGGTTGTTCCATGTAAATTTCCTTATGTAAATCACCATGTAAGAAGGCAGACTTGACATCCATTTGATGGACTTCCCAGTTATTTAAGGCTGCAAGGGAAAGAACAAGGCGGATGGAGTTCATTTTTGCTACAGGGGCAATGTTTTCATTGTAGTCAATCCCTTCAACTTGGGAAAAACCTTTGGTAATTAACCTTGCCTTAAGTCTTTCAACACTTCCAAAGGATGCATACTTAGTTCTGTAGACCCATTTACATCTGACAAGTTTTCTTCCTTTTGGAAGAGGAACAAGATCCCAAGTATCGTTTGCCATTAAGGAATGATATTCTTCATCCATAGCTACATCCCAATCTGGATTTCCTGAAGCTTCTGCAAAATTTTCTGGATCATGATTCTCAGAAACTTGAGCCAAAAGAGAAGAGGCTCGCTAAAACTAAGAATGTGTTCGACGTTGATCTCTAGGATCACCGGCAAGATCACCAGCTGCTTCACATGTTGAATGGACCCATCGAGGAAGTATTGGTGCTGGTACAATTGCAGGAACATGAGCAGGCAGAGGTGGATTTTCATCCTCACTATCATCATCAGAAACTGGAGTTGGAAACCTATCAAGGAAGCTGGAAGAATAAGAAGAAGAAGGCACAATCACCGAATTAGGCTCGCAGGCCAAAGATGGCACACCCGCAGAGTTAGGCTCGTAGGCCAAGAGATTTTCATCAAATTTAACATCTCTTCTAATGATTATATGATGAGAATGTGGCTGAAGAAGTCTATAACCTTTTACATCTTCAGAATATCCAACAAATATGCACTTTTCACTTTTAGGTTGCAATGCTTTCCGTTTTCATCTGGAATGTGAGCCCATGCTTCACAACCAAACACACGAAAGTGACTTACATCTAGTTTAATTTTACTCAATGCTTCTTCTGGTGTTATACCTTGTAAAAATTTAGTGGGTGTGTGATTAACTATGTAATTTGCACAGTTTATGGCCTAAGCCCAATATTGAAGACTTATTCCCTTAGATTCGATCATACAATTAGCCATTTCTTTTAAAGTGCGGTTCTTCCATTTAGCTACACCATTTTGTTGTGGTGTATATGGAACAGTGTGCTGTTGTTGGATTCCTTGTTCAGTGCAAAAAGTAGTAAACTTGTTGTTAACATATTCTCCTCCATTGTCATATCTTAACTTAATAATTTGATGACCAGATTCTTTTTCAATAAGGGCCTTGTAGGCCAAGAACATGTTAAATACTTCGCTCTTAAGTTTTAGGAAGCAAACCCAAGTGCATCTGGAGTAGTCATCAATGAAATTTAAGAAATATTTGAAACCAGAAAAGGAAGCAGATGGAAGAGAGCCACACAAGTCACTATGCACAAGCTCGAAGGGAACCGAGGCCATGCCAAGAGGCACATTTGTCAAAACTGTCCCGATGATGTTTTTTGAGTACACAACCGGAACAAACACCATCCTTGCAAGATACTAGTGGAAGACCATTCACCATATTGTCTTTACATAGTTGTTGCAATCAGCGATAATTTAAGTGACCAAATTGCTCATGCCAAAGTTTTCTCAAGTTATCACTATGAGCAACAAAAACTGAAGGAAAAAGTGATGACCCAAAGTTGTTAAATTTGTACAACCTAGTAATATCATCAATAGTTCCAGTAGCAAGGACATTTTGAGGATTTTTAAAATCCTTGATTACAATGTGGTGAGGTGTAAACGTCATAGTTTTACCTTCACTTGAATCAGTAATTTGATAGACTGATAACAAATTGCAAGAAATTTTTGGAACACATAGTACATCACTGAAATGACCATTTTCTACTGGAACTGTTCCAGATCCTACAACATGTTAGGAACCCATGTCAATCCCTCTCTTTACTATGTTAGTATATTGTTGTTGGACGCATATGCTTTGTAAGTCGTCCCATAGTAATTGTTGATCCATAGTTTGTGTTATTGTTGTGAGGCGCATATGCTTTGTAAGCTGCCTGTAGTATTTGTTGATCCATAGGTTATATTGGCCCATGGTTTTGACCCATAGTATTAGCGCCCATAGTTTATATTGGCCCATGGTTTCGACCCATAGTATTAGCGCCTATTTTGGTATATAAGTGTGTGTTGAGGCCAAGGAAGCCACCGTGAAGTTATTTTGTATTGAGCTTGCTCAAAGGAGGTTGCCCCCTCGAAGTGGCTTGCGATTAATATAAAATTGATTCTGATTTCTGCTGCTATATTGTGTGTTTTTATTACTTGTTTGCTGCAGGTTCCTCACATCTGGTATCAGAGCACTTTCCTTGGCACATGTGGGAATTTTTTTTTTTTGGCAGCGACTTTCAGATAAATTTCTGAAACTTTCTACACAAAATCAGAAGAAACAGATTACATATCTGAATTCCTCTTTAAAAAATATGTAGTTTCAATAAACAAATCATCTCATTTGGAGTTCTAAAAGTGGAGATATCGCGGATTTAAAATCCGCAATTTTTCAGAATTTCAGTGCCGGCCGCGGAAATTGCGGCGAGAAAATATTCTGACCGAGTGCCCAGATTTCTATTCCGATTTCATGGGTAAAAACAGAGTGGTTGTTCCAGTTCCGGAAACATGCTATAATAGTGATTCTGAGCAATATAGATCCGTTTTTTGAACATTGGGTGGAATTTCTGCCCAAATTTTTTTTCTGTTGTAGGTTCGGATCTAGGAATAATCCCTCTCCTCTTAACTGTGGGAAGTACTTGGGCATAAGCCCTAAAACGCATTGTGAGGAGTACCACAAGAACCCCGAAGTAGCTGGCCCATTGAGAGGACCTGCCAGCGAAAAGGGCAACGACCCCTACCTAATTGACTAGTTCCCACCCGTGAGGTAAACCAAGAGCTGTCGTTTGTGGCCAAGCGGTTATCAGTTTTACCTGAGCCGTGGAGTGAGGAGTACTGCCCCAATACGCAAGCCGTCAGATAGCATTGGTGGCCGAGTGAATCCCTTGAACCAATAGGAAGCCGCACATACCTGGGGTCCATATCTATTTTCAGTTGCACAATTGCACATTTCTTCTGTCTAGAAATGTTGCCGGTCAGTTCCGTGCCGTTGCAGATCCACCTGTTGCCGATCACTTCCGCGCCGTTGCAGATCCCTTCCTGAAAAATCTCCTGCTTATGGTTATCACCCACACAGGAGCAAAAATCATGGAGGAAGCACTTGCAGCCATCCAAGTCAAACTCCAGGAACTGGATGAAAAATTTCTCGGTCTCCATCTTGAGCATGCAGCTATGAACACTAGACGACAGTCCGAGTCTTCATCAACCAATGGGTTCTCTTCTTCCAGTAATTTTTGCGGTCCGAAGCTAGATTTTCCGCGCTTCAATGGTACTGATCTGACTGGATGGATCTATCGTGCAGAACAGTATTTCAGCCTTCATAATACTTTTGATGTCCACCAAGTTCCACTTGCCTCCTTTCATTTGGAACAGGAAGCTCTTCAATGGTATCGTTGGTACATCAAGGCTCATGAAGAGCCAAAATGGCCTGCTTTTTGCCAGCTCATTTTGCACCGATTTGGTCCGAGTGCTTTTGATGACTTCACAGGAGCTCTCACTAAACTTCGTCAAACTGGCACTGTGAAAGAGTATCATACTGAATTTGAGAAACTAGCTAATCACACTGAAGGATTACCTGCTGACTTCTACCGGAGTTGTTTTATCAGTGGTCTAAAGGATGCAATTCGCTCTGAGGTCAAAATGTTCAGTCCCAACACAATGATGGAAACCCTGGGGTTGGCTAAGTTGGCAGAAGACAAGATGGTAGCCCAACAGCGCCCCAAATCCTCTTTTGTTCCCTTCCGCAATATGGGTTCTCAACGACCTCCCATTCCGCCAGCTCCTCGCTCACCTCCAATCATGCATTTGTCTGAAACAGAGATGCAGGCACGCAGAGAAAAAGGGCTTTGTTATAATTGTGATGAGAAATTCAGTCGGGGACATCGATGTGTTCAACAAAAGATCTATCTCTTGGATGTGGATTCTCCACTTGCCTCTGAAATTGGTGAAGAAGTTGCCGATGTAATGGATGCTCCGGTTGACACTCAAGAGCCGCCTACTGACCCTCCATCTTAGGACGACCAACCCGAGATATCCCTCCATGCTTTAGCTGGAGTCACTACCCCCCAAACAATGCAGGTACGCGGTTACTTCAAGAAGCTTCCTCTTACAATACTCATTGATTCTGGCAGCACTCATAATTTCATTGACCCTCGGATCGCCAAACAAGCTGATTGTTTTATCCATCCTTGCTCCAACTTTGAAGTCATGGTTGCCAATGGGGGAACCTTACCTTGCAAAGGGAAGTGTCGTAATGTGCGTATCTCTATGGGAGATTATAACCTCCGCTCTGACATGTTTTCCTTGACCTTAGGCGGATGTGATGTGGTTTTGGGCGCTCAATGGCTGCGCACACTTGGCCCCCTATTATGGGATTTTGATGAACTTTGGATGCAGTTCTCCCCCGATGGACACAAGCACACATTGAAAGGCTTACAACCAGGGTCTCTCAACATCATGAGTTCACATCGCATGGAAAAACTCCTCTGGCTCTTGTAATGCAACTTTTCTCTTATCATCATCTCCATGCCAAAAAGGAAGTTGAGTATCTCGGGCACATTATCTCAGCACAAGGGGTTCATGTGGATCCTGCCAAAATCGCTGCCATGAACAATTGGCCACCTCCTAAGACACTCAAGAGCTTTCGTGGTTTTTTGGGGTTGATTGGCTACTACCGCAAGTTTTTCAAGGATTATAGGAAGCTTGCAGCCCCATTACTTGCGCTGTTGAAAAATGATGCTTTTACATGGACACCTGTTACTGAGCGTGCATTTGACAAGCTGAAACAAGCTATGTGTACTACACATGTTCTAGCTATGCCCAATTTTTCCAAGCCCTTCACTCTTGAGAGTGATGCTCGCGGCAATGGACTTGGTGCTGTTCTCCTTCAAGATGAACACCCCATTGCGTTCATCCGCAAATCCCTTTCCTGTAAGAATTTAGCTGCCTCTACATATGAGAAGGAAATGATGGCCATTTTGCATGCAGTACAAAAGTGGCGACCCTACCTCTCAGGGAATCATTTATGCATCCAGACTGATCACCCGAGTCTGAAATATTTCCTAGAACAGCGTGTATCCTCCCCAGCACAACAGAAATAGGTTAGCCAACTCATGGGTTATGACTATGAGATCACTTATAATAAGGGTACGGACAATCTTGTGGCAGATGCCCTTTCTTGCACATTTGATGACCAAGGTTCTCTTTCCGCTATTTCTATACTTGTTCCAAATTGGTTGCAATCGGTTCAGCAGGGTTATGTCAATAACTCTTCATTATCTCACATCATCCAATGCTTGGACAACAACCCTACTGTTGTTCCACATTACTCTTGGGATGGTGCTTCACTACGATACAAGGGTTGTCTGGTGCTTCCCCAGAACACAGCTCTTCAACAAGCTATCTTCTATGAACTCCATGCTTCTCCGTCAGTGGAGCACTCTGGTTTTCTCAAAACGTATGAATGGGCACAACGCACCTTCTTTTGGCAGGGCATGAACAGGACAATTCAACAGATGGTGGTTGAATGTGATACCTTCCAGTGCAATAAGGGTGAAACAACACCCCTTCCGGGATTGCTCAAGCCCTTTCCCATACCTCCCCAGCTATGGACAGATATTTCTATGGATTTCATTGACGGGCTCCCTAAATCTGGAGGGAAGACTGTGATTTTGGTTGTGGTTCATTGCCTCTCCAAATATAGTCATTTTTGTGCTCTCAGCCATCCCTATACAGCCTCTTCCGTTGCTCAAATTTTCCTGGACCAGATCTTTCGTCTTCATGGAATGCCTTCTTCCATTGTCTCGGATCATGATGCGACTTTCACCAGTCATTTTTGGACAGAACTCTTTCACCACACTGGCATCAAACTGAAGATGCGTTCAGGTTCTCACCCCCAAACGGATGGTCAGACTGAAATTATCAATAAATGCTTGGGACCTTATCTTCGTTGCTTCTCCTCTGAGCAACAACATCAGTGGGAAAAGTGGCTCCCTCTCGCTGAATGGTGGTACAATACCTCTTACCGCACTGCCTCTAAAATGACTCCATATGACACAGTTTATGTTCCGGCACTGCCAGTTCTTCTTCCTTACAACCCCAGCAGTTCTCCAATTCAGGCAGTTGACACGGTCCTTCGCATTTTGCACGAAAACCTTCACATGGCAGGAAATCGCATGAAGCAACAAGCTGATCAGCACCATTCTGAGCGCACTTTTGAAGCCGGTGATATGGTTTTTCTTCGTCTCCCGCCTTACAAGAAATCCTCACTAAAACTCAAAGGGCGTCATCATCTTGCTCCAAAGTTCTATGGGCCATATAGGATTCTTCAGAATATTGGGCCTGTTGCTTCTAAATTGGAACTTCCGCCTTCTTCCCGCATTCATCCAGTATTTCATGTCTCTTGTCTGAAGAAAGTTCTTGGCACCAACATCAAAGGCCAAACTATTTTACCAGAACTAGATAATGAAGGATCCATCTTTTTGGAGCCGAAGGCTATCCTCAATAAGCGCACTCGTCAGCTTCGCTCTTGCTCTATCACATAGGTCTTAATTCCATGGCACAGAATGCAGCCCAAGGATGCTACGTGGGAACCACTCCTCCAGATACAGCGACAATTTCCACATCTAAAGCTTTGAGGACAAAGCTTTTTCTAAGGGGGAGGGGATGTTAGGACCCCATGTCAATCCCTCTCTTTACTATGTTAGTATATTGTTGTTAGACGCATATGCTTTGTAAGTCGTCCCATAGTAACTGTTGATCCATAGTTTGTGTTATTATTGTGAGGCGCATATGCTTTGTAAGCCGCCTGTAGTATTTGTTGATCCATAGTTTATATTGGCCCATGGTTTTGACCCATAGTATTGGCGCCCATAGTTTATATTGGCCCATGGTTTTGACCCACGGTATTGGCGCCTATTTTTAATATATAAGTGTGTGTTGAGGCCAAGGAAGCCACCGTGAAGTTATTTTGTATTGAGCTTGCTCAAAGGAGGTTGCCCCCTCGAAGTGGCTTGCGATTAATATAAAAGTGATTCTGAGTTCTGCTGCTATATCGTGTGTTTTTATTACTTGTTTGCTGCAGGTTCCTCACACAACACTTAGAGATCTATCATCACCAACAACTATTTGTTTGGTGTTACATTCATGCATAGTAGAAAAGATGGCTTTATCCTTAGCCATATGATAAGATGCTCTAGAATCAATGAGCCATTCAATTGAAGTAGAAAAAGAAGATGCATTATAAGAGTAACCAGAAGCACAAAGTGCATGTCCATGAGAGGTAGATTCTAAAGATGAATCTAGGTTGATGTGGTGCTTCTTCATTGCTTCTTCCAAGGCTGCCATCTTCTTAAAACACTTAGATTCATCATGATTATCTTTCCCACTAAAATTGCAATGACGCTCAGTCTTCTTTCCTTTTTTCTTGGATCCTTTGTCATTTTTTAAAGAAGGAGCTAGCTGAGAGGGTTTGGGACCCTTGTTGTTTGGCTTATTATTGCGAAAATTGTGTTTCTTGGGAGGCTTGGACTTTTCTTTCTGTTGGGACAATAAGGCTTTCCCAGATCTATCTGCATTGTTAATTATTCCAAGATGAATGAGCTTATCTTGCTCTCTAATTAAGGAATCACAAAAGGATTCAAGACTAGGCTCTTGATAGCTAGCTACAGTCAAAGATTCTTTCATGGAGTAGAATGTAGATACAAAAATAGAATATGTAGGTCCAAGTTTGGAAAGAATATGATAAATACATTGTTTGTCTTCTTTCTTAATCTTGCATTCTGCACATAAGAGTCTAAAAGTTTTATACTTAGATAAATAGTCTTGAATGCATGAAAAATAATTTGGATTCAAGGAAATCAACTCATTCTCGAGTTGATGACCCTGAATTTCATTGTGTTTACCAAACACAGATTCCAACTTTTCCCAAGCTTTATCAAGTTCATCAATTTCAGATATGTGGAATCGCAAATCAATAGAGATTGACATTCCAATCAATCCACAAGCTTTATCACATCTATTTGCCCATTTAATTTTCTTATCATCATCAATGGGTTCTGTTTCTTTCCCTGAGGTTATCCTGAAAAGTCCCCTACTTCACAGAACATCCTCCATACGATATTTCCATGAGAAATAGTTAGAACTTGTAAGTATAATATCACAAGGGGCATCCATACTATAAAATAATGGCTAAAAGAACAGAAACTAACTATCTAGATGCAAAGAACTCAAAAAAATATGTAGTTTAAAAAAAACAGCACTTAAAACTGATTCTGGATGATGAAGTTATGCTTGATCAAAGAAAAAGTTGAAGATGTCCTCAATAGTGAGGTGGCAAATATTAACTTGACCAACTAAAAAAAGAAGCCCCCTCTTCCCAAGATCAAGCTTTGACAATCACTTTTACAATAAAGTTGCTTTGAAGTGAATCACTTTTGTAGAATAAGTGATATTCACTTTTATAATAATGTGACTTTTAAATAGTGCGGCAATAAATTAAAAGACTTAAGTGACTCACTTTTATTTTATTTTATTTATGTGAGATGCACTTTTACAATAAAGTAACTTGAAAATAGAAATTGCATGCACTAAAAAGTAGCTTAATAAGACTTGAACTCAAGACCTATTAAGTAATAAAGCAAATTTGGAACAAGTGAGCTAAGTTTAAAAGATATGTAAAGGTATGGAAAGAGGAAGGGGTTTTTTTTTTTTTTTACTCTTCTCTCTCATTCTCCGTGCTTACTTTCTTTTCTTGCAAATCACACAAAAAACAAAAACAAAAACAAAAAAACTTTTTCCACACAATGGGGTTAGATCTTGGTTAGCTTACCCGGAAAGTCTACGTTTTCAAGTTTTCTCGTTGTTTTTTATTTGACATGATCACACAAGGTGCACGGCAAAGAGCATACGTATCTGAGAAGACAAGAAAAAAACTTTCCCTTACTGTTTCTGATTCGCCGCGATCGCGCACGATGCACGACAAAGAGCATACGCAGCCAGTGAAGGCAATAGTCTGAGACTAAAACAAAAAAGATCTAATAATAAGACTGATAAAATATGAGAGATTTTTAAAAAAATAAAACAAATCCGTCACTGTAACATTATACTTTCAGATTTGCCGAAATTGGTGTTTCTGGAACAAACGGAAACGTTTTTCGGTGAAATGAAAACTGTTTCCAAATGGAAACAATGCTCCAGATGCAATGGAATAGATCCCATAGGCCACAAATGAACAAAAAATCCAGAACTAGAAACCCTTTCAAATTTTCGGCAACACCGGTTCCAGATCTTAATCAAAACTGAAAGGGACTCTTCATAAAAGCTTTGATACCATGTTCCGGTACACAGGGTACTCCCAAAATACCGAACACCTTAAGCAACCACTTCACACAAATAGATCACAGATCAACACACCAATCTTTGTCACGTGGTTAAAACCCTCTAGAGAGAAACAATCCACAGCCCCAACCAAATAGCTACTTGGAGCAATTTATTATGCAAAAGAAAGAAAGTTACATGAGCTTCTCATAATCGGTCAACTAGCCAAGGACCCTCTATGCTCTTTAAATAGAGATCATAAACCAATCGGGTGTTAAACCATGGATCAATGGTAGGTATGATCTAAGAAAAGTTCAACCGTCGGATCACTCTATGTCTAGAACATATCGTGACCGTTGGATTAGAATATTTACAAATGCATACTAAAGAAACACACTTTTACCTAATGGATATATTACACAAGTTGATCTTAACTAAGTCCTAAGTGTCTAAATATCCTAACATCATTAGCCACCGAAAATCCCAGCTTTTGGTAGCTTAGAAATAAAATTCGGGGCTATTTTAGCCACCGAAATCACAAGGAAGTTAAAATGGTTGGCACATCAATCACACTCAGCAAGCGTCAGCATGAAAAGCGCTAGCATCAAGCCATTAACCACCGAAAAGACACGATCCGCAATCAATCATGAGTTGGTAAGAGGTGTCTTTATGAAATTGAGGTGGCCTATCTAAGCCCAAACCCTCTCTTCCCTACACATGTCCCATGTCTATGATTTAATTACCACAAGCATTGTGTTTCCAATTCAAATGATTACATTCCCTGCACTTGCTATTTTGCGGGTCTCATCAAACTACACCATCACCTTGTTCAAATCGCAATTGCCAATTAAATCCCTCAAAATAAGGACCCCCCCTCCTTAATTCATTTCTCATTCCTTGCGTGTGTCCTCACTGAGCCAAGCTTCCCTAATCCCACGCTATAATTGTCTTCTCCAAGGTTCGAATTTTCAAATTTGTAGGTGCAGAAGAACAGTCCAGGAAATGAAGAGAGGAGGACCTTCCCTAAGAAAAGAGCTGGGTGATATTGGCTACCTAGAATAACACCCAGAGGTATGTCAGCTTTTCAAGGATGCGGACTACTATAGGTTTTGTGAAAAAATCCAGAGATCTCATCAGCAAGTGGCAAAAGCATTTGCTCTCAAATTTGATGGATCAAAAGCAGTAATTGGCAGAGAAGAATTCCAGGTGGATGAAGCTCTAGTAGCTGAAGTGATAGAGCTTCCAAGGACTGGAGAAAGATGGTTTAAGAACACTATCACAAAGAATGTAGAATTCAGATCTTACCTGAAACCTGAGCACAAAAACATTGTATGGAAGAAGAGCATACCTACATCTTGGCTTGAGGAAAAATGGCAACACCTGTTGAAGTCAATTCTGGTCTACATAACCTTTGAAGGAAAGTACAATAGGGTAATGATATACCATTTCAAATTAATGAATCACTTCACTGGAAGGAGCCCCTTGAATCTGCCATTTTACCTCTACAAAAGCCTGACTAAAATGGCTCATCAAGTTAGAGCCAAGCCATCCAAGATTGCAAGAAGATTATCCCATCATGGCTTGATCAAGCTAATTTTTTTTGAGCTACTGCAACAAAGGAACATTGCCTGGACATACTTCCTGTTCTGGAACGAATTTGAGAGAGAGTTGCATTCAAAGGACAAAAGGAAGTCTTCTTCAAAGAAGTCCTCCACTCCCAGAAGTGGTAAGAGGAAGAGGAGGGCCATCTCTCCAACTGCAGTTGATCAAGCCTCTCTAGCTTATAAGACTAAGATGGCCAAAAGGAACCTGGATTTCAGTGAGAAGATAGAGAAAGAGGAGGCTTCAATACAAGACAAAAATATCCTAAACATGCCATACATTGATTCTGAGGATGAAGAAGAAAAGGGAACTGACCTAGAAAATCAGGTTGTAGTAGGGCATAAGGATCTTCCCTCACCTACACCAAAGGAGGATCAAGGTGAACAAGTGGAAGAGGCTTCATCTAGAAAACCTAGATCCCAGAAGATCAACTAGCTGCTAAGGCAGGTGTATGAAGTATAATTTCTAGAGAGAGAAATCAAAATAACCAATGGAAGATTAACCAAAAGGAATGCTGAATTGTATGACTCTCTTCGAGAAATAAAAAGGAAGTATACCAAGCTGGAGGAAATTAATCTCAAGTTAATGAAAGAAAACACCAGGATATGCAGGAGAATCAGGTTGGCAAAGTTGCAAACAAGGAATTCAATCCCTCAGTCTCAAACACACCAGAAGTTGGAAACCCTAGTAGAGGTAGCAATGAGTATTTGTGATCCAGAGGCAGCCTGTGATGCTGCTGCCATCCCAAACCCTATACAAATTGTAGAGACACCAAGGGGTCAGCACTGAAGATTTAAAGCATTAGGGTAAAGTGTGATTGCAATTTCGATTAAAATTTAAAAACATGCTTTTTGGTGCATTAGGTGAACACCGTAGTTGTTCATTAGCCACCGAAAACAGAGCTTTCAGTAGCTTACAGGCTCAGAGGTTTTCTTACCTAGCCATTGAAAGTGCAGAACAGTGCAGAGAAGCATATTTTTTCACAAAACCGACTTTTGTTGATCCAAACACCTCGATGACAATTTATAATGTTGGAAAATAATTAAGGGCATCAATATTTAGGCTCTGCTTTAGTTTTGAAGGTGCCATTGAGGTGAATTAAGTCACATATCCTACCCACTTTGATAAAGGGTGACTTGTCTGCCAAATGGTGAATTCGAATTCTACTTCAGTTTCTACTACAACTGTTAAAGAGTTCGAAGATCAGGAAGATTTTTGGAGTTGGGGAGATTAACAATCAAGATGGGATCTTTTCCTATTTTTTAGCAAATATTTATGACTGTCTATTTTTAGTAAATTTGATCCATTTATTCAGAATCTAGAATAAATTTTGTAAAGGCTATAAATCTTGTGACTACTGTAAAAGAAAAGGTTCGACTTTGGAGACTTTTTCATACTTGTACTCTCATACTTGTCATTTTCATGCCAATAATATAAGCTTCTTTTTCCATTTATGTTCAGATTTCATTTTCTGCCTTTATATACTTGCACTTGAATGTTCATTTCATGTTTGTTCTATTTGTCTAATGCCAAATAGCTGTCATCGTATCTTTGTATTGATGAATTGAATAGCAAGTATCATTTACTTATTGTGATTAGCCATTCACATATGCTTTGCTTATGAGCCTGCTAGCATGATAAGAATTCTGCATACATCCACCTTTGATCAACTCTCTAAATAGCAGTGGTTCAATTCCTTATCTATCTGAGTGTGTTTATGCATGTTTTGAATGAGTAAGTTGTGATTAAGTCATCCAACTTGATCCATATTACCCATCATTAAGAAAATACTAAAGTTACCAAGCATCTTCGAGCTGCAAACTAGAAGAGTTTCCTAGAGAGCTAACAGGTTCATGACATGATCCCACTTAAATATTTAAAACAAAGTTTTGGTGTGGAGCCCACAAGGCAAAGAACTCGTGTTAAGGAAAACATGAAAATAATATAATAATATTTATTTGTCGTGAAGCATACATTCCGACTGGAGCGAAAAAGAGATGCCACATAGCATGCCAGATTGGAAAGAGAAAAAAGAAAAATAGATGAATTCAACCCTCTTGGCCCGAGAAAACAAATTCGAAAACCGACCAACAAGAGAAAGAAAGTAAATCCTACTGCATTCTAATTGCTAAATGTAAGGCATATTCCAAAAGTTTCGAACGTGAGACCTGCGTGTACCCGCTACTATTACTATTTATTCTATGGCTAGACAAGTATCTAGGGCATGTTTACGTGTCCTTTTTTACAACCTTTCCAACGTTTAATCTTCCAGCTGTTGCATTTCTTATATTTTGACAGCCAAAGTATTCAAACAAGCACAAAATAACTTCTGTCAAATCTGTTGTTGCTACAATTTGGAAATTACCGAGTTATGTTCGAGTTGCATTATAATATAGGGATTTTATAATTAAAAACCCGAAAGAAGAAATCCATGACATTTGGCAGTACCAGGGCTAGGCGTTTGTGATTCAATATCAATTCGATTTCAAAGTTTAGAATGTGTTGGTTTTAAGTTAACCAGCTCAAAAAATCATGAAAATTGTACCCATGTAGTCTATTTTCCTGATGGGTAGGATATTCCATCATTTCGCAGAGCTTAGCACACCATGAATATGCTTTCTTTGAGGTTAATTGTTGTTTTCTCATCAATTTTGTAGTTTTCTCATCAATTTTGTGTAGTTACATCAATCTACTCTAAATTTGTAGTGGCGCTATTTATGATTTTGGAGTGGGTTTATTATCCTTCATTCTCCACGAACATAGTAACTAATTACATCTATGTATTTTCAACAAATTTATAGGTTTGAATTAGATCTGTTAATGAAATTCATTATGGGTTTTCCTCCGGAGCAATCCCATCCAAGGGAAATTTCAGCAGGTAGATATGAGTTTGGATGGGGAGCCTCACCAAATGCATCCATAAGTAAAGGACCCACCAAGAACAAGTATGCCACCACCACCATCAGTCCCGCCCTGATAGACATTGTCGTAGTTCTAGGCATCGCTTTACTGATGATAAGTTACTACAAGATGATTCTATTTCGGTTTTTTTGCCACTTTCTGAATCTATTTATAAATCTTTTATTAATATGTCCAGACAAAGGCATATTTGCACCCAAATAAAATAGGGTAAAGAGTTATGGAGAAAAATTATAATAGCATGGGTCATTAATCAAAACACGAGCAATACATGAGGAAAAAAAGTGTTGAAGGAAAGAGCTGAAGACTTAATAGGTGGATGGGTATTTCAATTTTTAACCCAATCAAGTGGAATGTGTGAATAGTCTCTTATTGACACATGCATAATAGCTCGCACATTACAGAGGTAATATATGATTCCAAGAAGACATAAAATCAATATGAATAATGATGGAGCTTACGTGAGTGCATATTTTCACTTGAGAGATTACCACAACGTAGCAAAGTAAGACACCACCAAAGGGAAATCTACTAGTATTAGTATTAGAAGAACAAAAATGTAAATAGAATGAGACTGTACTTATTGAGATTACAAATTGTTTAATGAAAATTAAATAACAGTAAATCAGAATTAAACCATTCAAGATAGCCTACAAGACTCAAGTTAGTTGAAAAACCAACTTATAAGCTATAAAACTCTTACTGCTGAAACATTTGCAGAAATAGATAAAGACAGTTCATAAAAGAAATTTCATGAAGTTTTATCAATGTATTAATAATTGACAGAGATAAATCAGAGCTAAATAAACACATTAACCAATTGCAAATGAACCACAGTACTCTGATCATTTGGAATAAGAAAACTAAAACCATGTCAAAGAAATTTGATAGATCAAGTTACAAGAGATAAGAATTGCAACACTATATTATATTCAGAATTCTCTCTAACAAATTACATAAAAGACCTTTAGCAAAATCTGAATTGTTGTTCAATCCCTTGTAACAATCTCCCTTCCGAAAGTCAAAAGTTCAAGAACCCTTGATACATCAGAGATCATTTACTTAAATAATTATTACAAACAATAGAATCCCCCCTAAAGGGGATCCAAAAACTAAACAAGGCTAAAATCCTAGGAAATCTTTCCAAACTCTCCAAATTCATAGCAACTCCTCTATATCAGGATAAGTGGCTGATTCTATGCCTAATTAGGCATTACATTTATAATCCTCGACCTCATTCTTAGCCAACTTATGCCAAACTCGGTTGTGGACATGGATCTTGCTTTGCACTGTGAATGGTTGTTCGATTAACTGCTCCACAGCGTGTATGTTGATGTGGTCTAGTTCTTTGATCTTCTCCTCCTGGTCATCCCTTTGTTTCTCAACTTGCTCGATCATCAGTCCAGGTGGACTTTCCTTTTCAATAAGCACCATGGTAGGAAAGGATAAGCCAGTCATGATATTATCCACTACATACCATCTTCTGCCACAGATAGCCTGAGCTTTCTTTATAGCTTCAGCTACTGTATCATCCAAGTCTTATGAAGCTCTCAGAATAGTTCTGGCTCTTTTAAATTGAAAAGGAGTAAGAAGAGTGATATTATCAGGATTCAGGACTCTCCTTCATGTACCTCTGCCAATAAGTGACTTCATCATAAGCTTTTGAGGCCTGTTGTATTTTCTCAATTAGGTCCTACAAAACCATAGACATCTTGTCAAACACTGTATGAGTCTCAAATAGATCAGCTATAGTTCCAAACAACTCACATACAAAATCAAAATGTTCCCTGTTAGTTCTGATAGCAAGCTCCTTAAACTCTTCTTGTGAAAACTTGGAAAATGAAGATGAAGCTGCACTTGCACTTGCATCTTCATTTTGCCTCTCTAATACTACAACCTTTTGAACCAGAGTGGCATTAGCATTCTTTTCTCTCTATAACTCTACATTGAGAGTAACATTCTTCAGTTGAATTTCATCCTGTTTTTCCTCATGTTGTTTCTTGAGCTTCTCTAGTGCTTCTTTCAAACTAATCATTTCCGCCTTTTGTTTATCAAACTCTCTGTTTAAAGATTTGATAGCATCATGTGAAGGCTCCTAGAATAGAGTTGCATATGTAGCATAGGCTTGTGGATCACTTGATTGCGATGTCCATAAAACTTCATTCACCATTTACATATCAATATCATTCTGATCTCTTCCCCTCTTCTTGCCCCGTCTCACCACTGATTTCTCAGCTTCACTATATCGATATTCACCTAAAGACACCACAAAATATTCATTGAACTCATCTCTAACCTCATAAATAGGAGGTATGCTAAGGCCTATTGATATCAAAGATGACATCTGAGTTGTGGTTTGAGAAGGTATATCCATAGTGATATGAGAGGTAGCAGGGGAGGAAGTAACATTCTGAACAAGAGTCACTTCAGGGGCTGAAGAAATGTCCTAATCAGAAGATTCCACAGAAGTAATTTGCACAGTAGTAGCCTTAAGAAATGATGTTGGTGATACTATTGCAATTTTCTCAGACATAGGGGATGAAACTGAGCTAATTGAAGGAATATGAAATGGTATTTTAAAAACTGGAGGGACAATAGATGAAGAAATAGGGATATCCATAGGAACAAGTATGATTGATTCAAGTAATACAGTGGCATTTTGATAGAGCTCGGTCATAAAAGGAGTCACAATAGAACCATCAGAAAATGATGATAAAGCCATTATTGATGAAAGAAGTATTGCAGAAGAAGAGGGAACATACTGACAAACAGGTTGAGATTGAGGACGAGAGGATGAAGGATTGCTATTGCTACCATTGGTGAGATTTTGGAAATCATTACCAGTATCAACAGTAACAGGAACAGTAGAACTTATTCCCTCCTCTTCCTCTGAATTAGTCAGGTCAATAGTAGGAACAGAACTGGAAATATCTGTCTTCTTTAAAGGATTGTCCTCAACCCGAGTTTGTTCAGGTAGAATCTTTTCAATCACATTGGTTATCACCTGGGAAATTTCAAGTGATTGAGATGTTGCAATTTCTTGTGTCTCTAAGGCTGAAGTCATTATGCTCAGCTTCTGCTTTATTTGTTCTGAAGTCTGTAATAATCCTTAACTTGTTGCTCCACAAATGTCTGGGGAATTTCTCCCATGGGAGCTTTCCCTTTGTCCAAGTCTGAGTTGGTTCCCACACATGTATTTTTGGATGCCAAAGATTCTTTTGTTGTAGCTCGAGCTTCTCTTTCTTCCATGTCTTTTTCCATCCTTTCCAAGATGTCCAACTCCATAGACCTGTAACGATTTACCCTCTCCCTGATCTCCTTCTGATACTGTAGGATATGGCTTTGCTCTTCTTTGCTCTTAGCCCTTGCCAAGACTTATGAAAATGTATCTACTCCCTGATAAATGAAATCATACGGAGTTTCCTCATGAACATAACCTATTTTGAAATGATTCTACCTTAGGTGTAAATCAATAATCCCTTTAGGATCGTGTTGTCTTTTGCTTGCAAAACCAAGTTTAAGTGACATGATGTGGTCACTCAGCTCCAATTCCCATGTAGAAGTGGGTACATTCAAGGATCCAAGGGTAATGGGAAACCTAGGCCAAGTCATGAAGACATCGTGAAGACAGAGCATAGTCATCGTCGTGACTCGTATTGTTGACAGAGACCCCCAACTTCCAAGTTTGGGGGTGGAGTACCGGCATTGGAGGAGGAGGTGTAAATAGAGTACATGGCATAGATTTCTTGAAAAGACAAAACATGACATGGCAAACACGCAGACCAGAAGTCAAGTCATCCCACTTCTTATGTTATTCTACTTTAGTAAGAAGTCAAGTCATCTTGCAGGATAAGTAAGACTTATATTGACTCAGAGGAGGAGTGTAATTACTGAAAAAGACCTGAAAGTTTCAGTGTGCTAAAGACTGAGTGCAATTATGGAGTGGTGCAGACGGTGTACAAAACTATACATGGAAGACAATGAGACACGCACAACAGAAGTCAAGTCATCCCACTTCTACTTTAATAAGAAGACCCTTCACCCTTCAACTTCTTCAATTACATTGCTTTAACATTTTACTATCACTTTTTATTGCTTTAACAATTCTATTAGACCTTGATCTATTAAATTGTATTCAGTATAACAATTCACATTGAAATGGAAAACACCTCTTCACTCAATGTAGTTGATTTCAAGTACTTCTACAAGCCCACACATATTCAGTCAACTTGGTGGTGATATATAAGCTATAGGCAGAGAACATATAGCAGTTATATTGCTTTTATGTGGGAATCCCAATATTTGTGTTCTCCAATCATAGTGTTGATATTAAATCCTATAATATGCCTTACGTTCAATGGTAATGCTCCTAAAACAAACATTAGATTACATATCATCAAGAGCAGATTGTTCACCTGTTAATAGATCATCAAGAGAATATTTTTCACCTATTAATAGAAAGTAGTAGCAGATTGTTCACATGTTAATAGAAAGTAGTAGCAAGTATCCATTAATAGAGATTATTGGCAAGTATCCATAGCAAATACAAAGACTAGCTAGAATCTTGATTATTTGTTTTATGGTTTTGAACAAATGTTGAATGTTGTGCTCAAGTCTTTCCTTTAAGGTCTAGAAGGCTCCATTTTAGGGTATCCATCAAATCTCTCACACACAGACATTTATTCAACATCAACTTTTATTATTTTCACATATCTTCGAGAAATGGAAATATATTTAGAAGAAGGAAATCCAATATGAATGTTACTAGCTGAGCCATGGAATTTAACATTGTTAATGTTTGAAAATTAATAAGGATTTGCAATGCATATTTATTTTCCCTATCACCTGATTTCATCTACTCTTAGTTAAAATTCAATTTCCTTTCACATTAAAAAATCAAATATTTCTTAATATATTAAAAAGTATCAAGACATGACACTAAAATTTTTCCAACAATCTAAACAAATTAATTATACTCATCCTGGTTCATAGAATTAATTTATTAGTCAGTTCATTAAGGTGGAAGTTATGGATGGATTTTAAATGATAATCAGTTCATCTATAAGGGGAAAATGACTACAATTTATTTTTAGACAATTTATTTCATGGATAAGAATATTAAAATCATGGATAGATAATAAATCAAATTAACTATATATTTGTAATCCATTTATTTCATGGATAACAATATTGACATCATGGATGAATAAAAATCAAACCAACTATAGATTTGTAATCCATTTAATTTATGGGAAATAATAGTGACATCATATATGGATAATAAATCAAGCCAACTATATATTTGTAATCCACTAATAATAGTGACATCATCTATGGATAATAAATCAAACAAACTATATATTTGTAATCCACTTAATATATTCTTATAAAAGAGCTTAATTCCCATCGCCAATAAATACAAATAGATAATGCATACTAATAGAAATTTGTTTGAACAACTACAGTACAAAAAATATTTCCATTGTAAGAATAATGACAATACTAAAAAAAAATGTTTTTAACTTGACAAACTAAAATGTAGAAAACATTTGTCATTTGATGCAAGTGCATCAATGTTTGTTGTATTTGAATTGCTAAGCATATTGGATATGCTTTGCTTTAGTCCTCTATAAGTAACTAAATTTGCTATCAAAACCTCTCTGATGCTCTCCAACACTGCTATTGCAACTATCATAGTTGGTCTTTCTTCTTGTGAATGTTTCCAACAAAGCAAACCAACATGTAGCAAAGAAACTAATCATTTATATACATTTTTTTCTTCAAATTCATATCCATCCACCTCACTAGAAAGACCAATGTCAATGACCTCTTTTACTCTATATGGAAACATTGAGTTCACCTAGTTGTGCAAGTTTAGGTCTCTAACAAACATGTCACTTCTTGGTTGTTTTCTAGTAAGAATTTCCAATAATAGAATGCCATAGCTGTAAACATCTCCTTGAGTAGAAACTATCTCACTCAATCCATATTCTCCAATAGATGCAACCTTCATTAGATTATGCTCAGCCAATGTATACATACGTTAATGAGAAAAGACAAGTGAAAGTGAAGATTGAGAAAACCATACCTGGGGCGATGTAGCCCATGGATCCTCTCTAAGAAAGTGTAGAAGTTAGTGAAATAGTAGACTCGTTTTCACCAATTACTGTTGCAATACCAAAATCTGTTACATGGGCTGACATATCTTTATCTAAAAGTACATTTCTAGGTTTTATGTCAGAATGCACTACTTGCACAAAAGAATCATGATGAAAATACTCCATGGCATGGGCCACATCTTTGGCAATGTCCAATCGATCTTTCAATTCTAATTCACACACATCTTCACCATTGTCGTCATCTCTATCAGGATACAAATGCTTCTCTAAGCTTCCATTAGAAATAAACTCAAACACTAAACCTTTGAAATAGAGGTTGGAACATGAGGTTATGATTTTCACCAGATTTCGATGTCGAAGCTTTTGCAAAACACTGCATTCTCCCTTAAAACTCTTCTCACCCTGGTGATTTTGCAATTGGAGAACCTTCACAGCAACAAGTGTGCCATATTTCAAAACTCCTTTATATACTAACCCAAAACTACTTGTTCCCAACAAGTTGGCCTCATCAAATCCATTGGTCACTGTGTGAAGTTCTTGATATGAGATCCTTTAGTGCTTTGAATTTTGGAAGATAATTGTTGAGAATCCAATGTTGTGTGCATGCATATTTGATCTCCATAGGAATCTTAGGAGTAGACAACATAGTATAAAAGCAATAGATCCACTTATTTCCATTAGTGCTCTTTTTAGAATTGTAAGATGGCCTCTTGGTGTTGGACATGCAGATAATTGGAATACTTGTGGTACACAAAGATTAGGATTTCCATTAAAATACATGACATTTGATTGATTTGAAAAAAAAAACTCCCTTTGGAATCTCCCCAGTGAGGTTGTTAAAAGACAGATTCAAAAATTGAATCATTTTCAACTTATTGAGATTAGCTAGTATCATATCTGACAAGGAGTTGGAAGAGATATCTAGGCTTATAAGACTTTGTAACTTTTCAAGTGAATTTGGAATGGGGCGTTGAAAGGAATTTTGAGATAAATTCAATGAAAATAGTTCAACACAACTTCCAAGTGTAGATGGAATGGCTCCAGTCAACTGATTAGGAGAAATGTCTATAGCTTGAGCCATTGTGATTTTACCAAAATCAATGGGAAAGGAACCTTCTAATGAATTCCATGATAAATTCAAATAGAAATGTAGATTATAAACTTCAACAATTTCTCACGGTATTCTTCCAGTAAAACTATTGTGAGATAAGTAAAGCAATTCCAAATTCGTACAATTTCCTAAGTTGGGAGTTATGCTTCGTGATAATTGGTTATGATGAAGGAGGAGATCTCCTAGTTGTTTAAGGGGTGCAATGGAATTGGGAGTATTTCCAGCAAGCTTGTTTTTGCTAATGTCCAAGAGACCGATTCATCGTAATTGTTCAAATTCATTAGGTGTATTTCCTTCTAATTTTTGTTTCCTAAATCCAATCTTTCTAAGTTTATAAGGTTTCTTAAAGAAGGAATGCTGCCATTTAAAATATTTCTAGACAAATTTAGATAGGTTAGGCTGTTGAGATTGCCTATATGTGGAGGAATGTTTCCTTCTATCATGTTTTTTTCTAATTTCAAGTAAGAAAAATTGGTATAAAGTTTCCCTATGGAAAGTTGCAAGACACAAAGTAATTTAGTGTCTCTCAAGTTTAGTTCTTTTAGGTGAGAACAATTTGTAAGGGTCGCAAGAAAAGGCATGGTTGCATCATTTCCACTATGAAGCTGATTAGAATGTAATTTTAATAATTCAAGGAGGAATAGCTTACCCAACTCTATTGTCACACTACCACTTAAGTTGTTGGAGGCTAAATTGAAAACTCTGAGTTTTGAGCAATTTCCAATGGAATTTGGTATGTTTCCATTAAGTTAATTTCCCCATAAACTCAACTGACTTAAGTTAACCATATTTGACAAGGAAGTGGGAATGATTCCATTAAGTTTGTTTGTGGAAATCACCAAGTCAGTCAAAGTGGAGATATTTTACAAAGAAGTGGGAATGGTTTCTGATAACTCATTCATATGGAGGTAAAGGATTTGGAGACTAGTGAGCCGGACCAATTCTTGTGGAATACTCCCAGTGAGTTTGTTTATGGAAATTTCCAAGTCAGTCAAAGTGGAGATATTTTTCAAAGAAGTGGGAATGGTCCCTAATAATTTATTGGCATAGAGGTAATTCTTTTGGAGACTAGTGAGCAGTCCCAATTCTTATGGAATACTCCCAGTGAGTTTGTTTGTGGAAATTTCCAAGTCATTCAAGGTGGAGATGTTTGAAAAATAATTGCGAATGGTCGCTTATAATTCTTTGGCATATAAGTAAAGCATTCAAATACTAGTGAGTAGGCCCAACTCTTATGGAATACTCTCAGTGAGTTTATTTGTGGAAATTTCCAAGTCAATCAAAGTGGAGATATCTGACAAAGAAGTGGCAATGGTCCCTGATAATTCATTGGCATAGAGGTAAAGCTTTTCAAGACTGGTGAGCAGGCCCAATTCTTGTGGAGTACTCCTAGTGAGATTGTTTGTGGAAATTTTCGAGTCAGTCAAAGTGGAGATATTTGACAAAGAAGTGGGAATTGTCCCTGATAATTCATTGGCATAGAGGTAAACCATTTGGAGACTAGTGAGTAGGCCCAATTCTTGTGGAATACTCCCAGTGAGTTTGTTTGTGTAAATTGCCAAGTCAGGTAAAGTGGACATATTTGAAAAAGAAGTGGGAATGGTCCCTGATAATTCATTGTCAAAGAGGTAAAGATTTTGGAGACTAGTGAGCAGGCCAAATTCTTGTGGAATACTCCCAATGAGTTTGTTTATGGAAATTTCCAATTCAATCAAAGAGGAGATATTCGACAAAGAAGTGGGAATGGTCCCAAACAATTCACAATGACATTAATGAGAAAATTGATTTTACAATTTGAAAAAGTATTTGAGAAAATCAATTTTACAATTTCTAAAATAAGTAAAGCTAAGAGGTTTCAGAAATAAATCTAAGAGGTTTTAGAAGGAAAATGGAATTGGTGAACAATGACATTGGAGAAAAAAAATGATTTTGCAATTTCTAAAATAATTAAAGCTAAAGAAAATGATTGGTACCTGTGAGGATATTTGCTCCTAAGAAAAGCATCTGCAGATGTGTGAGGGAACCTAACTCATGGGAAATACTTCTAGCCAGATTGTTGTAGGAAAGTGCCAAGTAAGTGAAATTTGTGCAATTGCAAAGATAACTGGGGATGTTCCCATCCAATTAACTGTGGTGAAACCAAATCCAAATGAAAGAGGAGTCCCAATTGTTGTGGGATATGACCATGAAGTCTATTGTTCGAAAGATCGAGCGATTGGAGAAACGTCAAATTTCCAAGGTAAGGAGAGACGGTGCCACCCAATTCCATGCGACTAAGGTGGATGGAAACAACTTTATCCATGTGACGGTGACTGTAGGTGACGAAAATCCAGTTGCAAAAGGGAAGTGCGGGAGTTTAGTGGGACATGGAAGCATGAGGATTATAGGTGATATCATTCCTGAATACCAAGAGCGATTATCGCTCATCATGAGATGAGTGCGTAGAGGAGGGGAAATGAAGAGGAAAAAGAGGAAATAAAGAGGAAAAGGAAAATAACAAAGAGGATATTTTTTTTCATCCCTCTTTAGGCAAAAAGAGGGTTGGTTTCCTTTGCACTTCTGAATCGTATGATCCTCGGCGGTTCCTTCCTCTGAGAATGAAAATGGTCAATGGTGGAATAATCTATGGTGAAGTATCTATCGTTGTTCCTGACTAAGAGTATGCCCATTGTCCAGCAGTCAGTTATACATTATGATTGCAGTATATTACTTAAGAGTGTGGTAACATCTATGGTATATGTGCAATATCGAACTTCCTTAGCCCCCACAAGACTAATTGGAGCCTCAATCACTAATAAATCGAATACATTCCATGTACTGGAATATGTCGATACAGTAGAAGTCCAAAAGCCACTTTGTGCAGTATATCAAATAGATGAATCAGGTATCCACAATGGAGCTCTTTAGTAGTTATTCCCAATGTTAAGGCAACTAACAATTGAAACTGGTAATTGTAGGCTAGAAACTCAAGAACATGGGGAGTACCTTAATATGAAAGGATTTGACAAGGACTTCACTATAATGTACTTTCATTTTATTTAACAAAATGTTGATTCCTAATATTATTATCAAAGGACCATGTAAATCCCTTAGGAGACATAGTACTGCGATCTTATGTTCTAGATTTAGTCAAAATAATGAAGCATCAAGTACATTGAATCCTAATGTTGGGAAGATGCCATCATTTTAATGAGGTATAATTGCATTAGTAAAATAAAACAATCCCATTTGCATGCATACCTTCATAAAACAATTCCATTTTCATTAAGACCTTGATTTCTTAGATTGTGTTCAGTATAAATAAAACAATTTCATTTACATGTAGACCTTGATCTCTTAAGTTGCATTCAGTATAGAAATTCACATGGAGATGGAAAATAACTATGCCCTCGATGTAGTTGATTTTTGAGTATGTATAGCCCACACATGTTCTTCCATTCATTCAACTTGGTGGTGATCTATAAGTTGTAGGAAGAGAAACGATTGGAATTTTGTTGCTTTTATGTGGCAATCCCAACATTTTTTTTCTCCAATCATAGTGTTGAGACTAAATCCTACAATATTCCTTACGTTCAAGGGAAATGCTCCCACAAAAACATTAGAGTGCATATCGTCAAGAGCATATTGTTCACATGTTAATAGATCATCAAGAGCATATTGTTCACTTGTTAAGAGAAAGTAGTAGAAATTATCCATTAATAGAGATTCTTGGCAAGTATCCATAGCAAATACAAAGACTATCTAGAAGCTTGATTATTTTCTTTATGGTTTTCGGTAAATGTTGAATATTGTATTCAACCTTTGCTTTGAGGTGATCTGGAAGGCTCCATTTTAGGGTCTCCTTTAAGTCTCTCTCACAGACACTTCTCACCCTGGTCATTTTGTAATTGGAGAACCTTCACAGCAACAAGTGTGCCATCTTTCAAAACTCCTTTATATACTAACCCAAAACTACTTGTTCCTAGTAAGTTGGCGTCATCAAATCCATTGGTCGCTATGTGAAGTTCTTGATATGAAATCCTTTGGTGCTTTGAATTTTGGAAGATAACTATTGAGAATCCAATGTTGTGTGCATGCATATTTTCTCTCCGTAGGAATCTTAAGAGTAGACAACATAGTATAAAATAAATAGATCCACTTATTGCCATTAGTACTCTTTTAAGAATTGTAAGATGGCCTCTTGGTGTTGGACATGCAGATAATTGGAATACTTGTGGTCCACAAAGGTTAGGATTTCCATTAAAAAACATGGCATTTGATTGATTTGAAAAAAAAACTCCTTTTGGAATCTCCCCAGTGAGGTTGTTAAAAGACAGATTCAAAAATTGAAGCATTTTCAACTTGTTGAGATTACTTGGTATCATACCTGACAAGGAGTTGGAAGAGATATCTAGGCTTATAAGACTTTGCAACTTTTCAAGTGAATTTGGAATAGGTCCTTAGAAGGAATTTTGAGATAAATTCAATGATAATAGTTCAATGCAACTTCCAAGTGTATATGGAATGGCTCTAGTCAACTGATTGGCAAAAATGTCTATAGCTTGAGCCATTGTAATTTTACCAATATCCATGGGAAATGAACCTTTTAATGAATTCCATGATAAATTCAAATAGAAATGTAGATTATAAAATTCAACAATTTCTCGTGGTATTCTTCCAGTAAAACTATTGTGAGGCAAGTCAAGCAATTCCAAATTTGTACAATTTCCTAAGTTGGGAGGTATGCTTCCTGATAATTGGTTATGATGAAGGAGTAGATCTCTTAGTTGTTTAAGGGGTGCAAGGGAATTGAGAATCTTTCCAGAGAGATTGTTTTTGCTAATGTCCAAGAGGCCGAGTCGTCGTAATTGTTCAAAGTCATTAGGTATATTTCCTTCTAATTTTGTGTTTCCTAAATCCAATCTTTCTAAGTTTGTAAGGTTTTTTAAAGAAGGAATGCTACCATTTAAAAGATTTATAGAAAAATTTAGATAGCTTAGGCTACTGAGATTGCCTATATGTGGAGGAATTTTTCCTTCTACCATGTTGTTTGCTAATGTCAAGTAAGGCAAATTGGTAGAAACTTTCCCTATGGCAAGGAGCAAGACACCAACTAGTTTAATTTTTCTCAAGTTTAGTTCTTTTAGGTGTGAACAATTTGTAAGGGTCGTAAGAAAAGGCATGGTTGTACCATTTCCACTATGAAGTTGATTAGAATGCAAGTTTAATAATTCAAGGAGGAATAGCTTACCCAACTCTATTGGCACACTACCACTTAAGTTGTTGGAGGCTAAATTTAAATGTTTGAGTTTTGAGCAATTTCCAATGGAATTTGGTATGTTTCTACTAAGTTGATTTCCCCATAAACTCAACCAACTCAAGTTAAACATATTTGACAAGGAAGTGGGAATGCTTCCAATGAGTTTGTTTGTGGAAATATCCAATTTAGTCAAAGTGGAGATATTTGACAAAGAAGTGGGAATGGTTCTTGATATCTCATTCTCATAGAGGTAAAGGATTTGGAGACTAGTGAGCAGGCCCAATTCTTGAGGAATACTCCCAGTGAGTTTGTTTGTGGAAATTTCCAACTAAGTCAAAGTGGATATATTTGACAAAGAAGTGGGAATGGTTCCTGATAACTCATTCATATGGAGGTAAAGGATTTGGAGACTAGTGAGCAGGACAAATTTTTGTGGAATACTCCCAGTGAGTTTGTTTGTGGAAATTTCCAAGTCAGTCAAAGTGGAGATATTTTTCAAAGAAGTGGGAATGGTCCCTAATAATTTATTGGCATAGAGGTAATTCTTTTGGAGACTAGTGAGCAGTCCCAATTCTTATGGAATACTCCCATTTCAAAAAATATTTGAGAAAATCAATTTTACAATTTCTAGCATAAGTAAAGCTAAGAGGTTTCAAAAGAAAATCTAAGAGGTTTCAGAAGGAAAATGGAATTGGTGAGCAATGACATTGGAGAAAAAAAATGATTTTGCAATTTCTAAAATAATTAAAGCTAAAGAAAACGATTGGTACCTGTGAGGATATTTGCTCCTAAGAAAAGCAACTGCATATGTGTGAGGGAACCCAACTCATGGGAAATACTTCTAGCCAGATTGTTGTAGGAAAGTGCCAAGTAAGTGAAATTTGTGCAATTGCAAATATAACTGGGATGTTCCCATCCAATTGATTGTGGTGAAACCAAATTCAAACAAAAGAGGATTCCCAATTGTTGTGGGATATGACCATGAAGTCTATTGTTCCAAAGATCGAGTGAGTGGAGAAACGTCAAATTTTAAAGGTAAGGAGAGATGGTGCCACCCAATTCCATGAGACTAGGGTGGATGGAAACAACTTTATCCATGTGACGGTGACTGTAGGTGACGACAATCCAGTTACAGAAGGGGAGTGCGGGAGTTTAGTGGGACATGGAAGCATGAGGATTATAGGTGATATCATTCTTGAATGCCAAGAGCGATTATCAATCGTCATGAGATGAGTGCGTAGAGGAGGGGAAATGAAGAGGAAAAAGAGGAAATAGAGAGGAAAAGAAAAAGAACAAAGAGGATTTTTTTTTCATCCCTCTTTAGGCAAAAAGAGGGTTTGTTTCCTTTGCACTTCTCAATCATATGATCCTAGGCAGTTCCTTCCTCTGAGAATGAAAATGGTCAATGGTGGAATAATCTATGGTGAAGCATCTATCATTGTTCCTGACTAAGAGTATGCCCATTGTCCAGTAGTGAGTTATACATGATGATTGCAGTTCTTACTTAAGAGTGTGGTAACATCTATGGTATATGTGCAATATCAAACTTCCTTAGCCTCCACAAGACTAATTGGATCCTCAATCACTGATAAATCGAATACATTCCATGTACTGAAATGTGTCGATATAGTAGAAGTCCAAAAGCCACTTTGTGCAGTATATCAAATAGATGAATTGGGTATCCACAATGGAGCTATTTAGTAGTTATTCCCAATGTTAAGGCGACTAGCAATTGCAACTGGTGATTGTAGGCTAGAAACTCAAGAACATGGGGAGTACCTTTATATGAAAGGATTTGACAAGGACTTCACTATAATGTACTTTCATTTTATTTAACAAAATGTTGATTCCTAAGATTATTATCAAAGGACCATGTAAATCCCTTAGAAGACATAATACTGCATCATCAGGTAGAAGACATAATAAGACATAATACTGCATACTGCATCATGTTCTAGATTTAGTCAAAATAATGAAGCATCAGGTAAATTGAATCCTAATGTTGGGAAGATGTCACTCTTTTAATGATGCATAATTGCATTAGTAAAATAAAACAATTCCATTTGCATCCAGACCTTCATAAAACAATTCCATTTGCATGAAGACCTTTATTTCTTAGATTGTGTTCAGTATAAATAAAACAATTTCATTTACATGTAGACCTTGATCTCCTAAATTGTATTCAATATAGAAATTCACATGGAGATGGAAAATAACTATGCCCTCGATGTAGTTGATTTCCGAGTACTTATAGCCCACACATGTTCTTCCATTCAATCAACTTGGTGGTGATTTATAAGCTGTAGGAAGATAAAAGATTGGAGTTTTGTTGCTTTTATGTGGCAATCCCAATATTTTTTTTCTCCAATCATAGTGTTGAGGCTAAATCCTACAATATGCCTTACGTTCAAGGGAAATACTCCTACAAAAACATTAGAGTGAATATCATCAAGAGCAGATTGTTCACATGTCAATAGATCATCAAGAGCATATTTTTCACTTGTTAAGAGAAAGTAGTAGAAATTATCCATTAATAGAGATTATCGGCACGTATCCATAGCAAATACAAAGACTATCTAGAAGCTTGATTATTTTCTTTATGGTTTTGGATAAATGTTGAATATTGTATTCAACCTTTGCTTTGAGGTGATATGGAAGGATCCATTTTAGGGTCTCCTTTAAGTCTCTCTCACAGACATACATTTATGCAACATTAACTTTTATTATTTTTGTATATCTTCAAGAAAAGGAAACAAATTTGGAAGAAGGAAATCCAATAGGAATGATACTAGTTGAGACATAAGATTTAACATTGTTAATGTCTGAAAATTACTCTAGATTAGCAATACATATTTATCTTCCATGTCAGTTCATTTCATCTACTCTTAGTTAAAATTCAATTTCCCTTCACATTCAAAAATAAAGTGTTTCCTAATATATTAAAAAGTATCAAGAAATGACACTAAACTTTAGTTAACAATGTAAACAAATTAATTAGACTCATGCTGGTTCATAGAATTAATTTATTAGTCAGTTGATTAAGGTGGAAGTTATGACTGAATTTTAAATGATAATTAGTTCATCAAAATGACTGCAATTTACTTTTAGGCAATTTATTTCATGGATAAGAATATTGATGTCATGGATAGATAATAAATCAAACTAACTATATATTTGTAATGGTATTTCATGGATAACAATATTGGCATCATGTATGGATAATAAATCAAACAAACTATAGATTTGTAATCCATTTATTTTGTGGACAAGAATATTGACATCATCTATGGACAATAAATCAAACCAACCATTTATTTTATGACAAGAATATCGACATCATCGATGGACAATAAATCAAACCAACTATAGATTTGTAATACACTTAATATAGCGTTGTAAAAGAGCTTAATTTCCATTTCCAGTCATTACAAATGTATAATGCATACTAATATAAATTTGTTTGAACAACTGAAGTACAAAAAACACTGTCATTGTAAGAATAATGACAATACTAAAAAAAATTGTTGTTGATCGGAGAAAACTAAATTGTAGAAAAACTTTGGTCATTTGATGCAAGTGCATCAATTCTTGTTGCATTTGAATTGCTAATCAGACTAGATATGCTTGGCTTTAGTCCTCTAGAAGTAACTGAATTTGCTATCAAAACCTCTCTGATGCTCTCCAACACTGCTACTACAACTTTCATAGTTAGTCTTTCTTCTCGTAAATGTTTCGAACAAAGCAAACCAACATGTAGCAAAGAAACTAGGCATTTGTATACATTATTTTCTTCAAAATCATCTCCATCCACCTCAGTAAAAAGACCAATGTCAATAACCTCTTTTACTCTATTTGGAAATGCAGAGTTCACCCATTTGTGCAAGTTTAGGTCTCCAACAAACATGTCACTTGTTGGTTGTTTTCTAGTAAGAATTTCCAATAATAGAATGCCATAGCTGTAAACATCTCCTTGAGTAGAAACTATCTCACTCAATCCATATTCTGCGATATATG
>LPNX010427207.1:352234-367889 GCA_001517045.1 Pseudotsuga menziesii | reverse complement strand
TCTTTCATGATACAAATGCTTCTCTAAGCTTCCATTAGACATAAACTCAAACACTAAAGCTTTGAAATGGAGGTTGGAACATGAGGTTATGATTTTCACCAGATTTCGATGCCGAAGCTTTTTCAAGACATTGCATTCTGCTTTAAAACTCTTCTCGCCGTGCTCATTTTGCAATTGGAGAACCTTCACAGCAACAATTGTTCCATCTTTCAAAACTCCTTTATATACTAACCCAAAACTACCTGTTCCCAACAAGTTGTCCTCATCAAATCCATTGGTCGCTATGTGAAGTTCTTGATATGAGATCCTTTGGTGCTTTGAATTTTGGAAGATAACTGTTGAGAAGCCAATGTTTTGTGCATGCATATTTGCCCTCCATAGGAACCTTAAGAGTAGACAACATAGTATAAAAGAAATAGATCCACTTATTGCCATTAGTACTCTTTTTAGAATTGTAAGATGGCCTCTTGGTGTTGGACATGCAGGTAACTGGAATACTTGTGGTCCACAAAGATTAGGATTTCCATTCAAATACATGACATTTGATTGATTTGAAAAAAAAACTCCTTTTGGAATCTCCCCTGTGAGGTTGTTAAAAGACAGATTCAAAAATTGAAGCATTTTCAGCTTATTGAGATTAGTTGGTATCATACCTGACAAGGAGTTGGAAGAGAGATCTAGGCTTATAAGACTTTGTAACGTTTCAAGTGAATTTGGAATGGTGCCTTGAAAGGAATTTTGAGATAAATTCAATGAAAATAGTTCAACACAACTTCCAAGTGTAGATGGAATGGCTCCAGTCAACTGATTAGCAGAAATGTCTATAGCTTGAGCCATTGTGATTTTACCAATCTCCATGGGCAATGAACCTTCGAATGAATTCCATGATAAATTCAAATAGAAATGTAGATTAGAAAGTTCAAGAATTTCTCGTGGTATTCTTCCAGTAAAACTATTGTGAGATAAGTCAAGCAATTCCAAATTTGTACAATTTCCTAAGTTGGGAGGTATGCTTCCTGATAATTGGTTATGATGAAGGAGCAGATCTCTTAGTTGTTTAAGGGGTGCAAGGGAATTGGGAATCTTTCCAGAGAGATTGTTTTTGCTAATGTCCAAGAGGCCGAGTCGTCGTAATTGTTCAAAGTCATTAGGTATATTTCCTTCTAATTTGTTGTTTCCTAAATACAATCTTTCTAAATTTGTAAGGTTTTTTAAAGAAGGAATGCTACCATTTAAAAGATTTATAGATAAATTTAGATAGGTTAGGCTGCTGAGATTGCCTATATGTGGAGGAATGTTTCCTTCTATCATGTTGTTTGCTAATGTCAAGTAAGACAGATGGGTAGAAAGTTTCCCTATGGCAAGGGGCAAGACACCAACTAGTTTATTTTTTCTCAAGTCTAGTACTTTTAGGTGTGAACAATTTGTAAGGGCCGTAAGAAAAGGCATGGTTGTACCATTTCCACTATGAAGTTGATTAGATTGCAAGTATAATGATTCAAGGAGGAATAGCTTACCCAGCTCTATTGGCACACTACCACTTAAGTTGTTGTAGCCTAAAATTAAATAGCTGAGTTTTGAGCAATTTCCAATGGAATTTGGTATGTTTCCACTAAGTTGATTTCCCCATAAATTCAACCAACTCAAGTTAACCATATTTGACAAGGAAGTGGGAATACTCCCGGTGAGTTTGTTTGTTTGAATTTCCAAGTTAGTCAAAGTGGAGATATTTGACAAAGAAGTGGGAATGGTTCCTGATAACTCATTCTCATAGAGGTAAAGTATTTGGAGACTAGTGAGCAGGCCCAATTCTTCTGGAATACTCCCAGTAAGTTTGTTTGTGTAAATATCCAATCTAGTCAAAGTGGAGATATTTGACAAAGAAGTAGGAATGGTCCCTGGCAATTCACAATAACATTAATGAGAAAATCAATTTTACAATTTCAGAAAACACTTGAAAAAAAATACATTGCATGCCTTTGACAATTCACAATAACAGTACTAAGAAAGTTGACTTTGCAATTTGTAAAATAAGCAAAACTAAGAGGTTTCATAAGGAAAATGACAACAGTGAGCAATGGCAAATTCAAAATGGCATTAGCGAAAAAATTGATTTTGCAATTTCTAAAATAATTAAAGCTAAAGAAAAGGATTGGTACCTATGAGGCTATTTGCTCCTAAGTAAAGGAGCTGTAGATGTATGAGGGAACCCAACTCCTTGGGAATACTTCCAATCAGATTGTTGTAGGAGAGCGTTAAGGTAGCCAACTTTGTGCAATTGCCGAGGTGACTGGGTATGTTTCCCTCCAAGTAATTGCTGTGCAACCAGAGCTCCCTCAAACGAAAGAGGCGTCCCAATTGATGTGGGATATGACCATGAAGTGCATTGTTGGTAAGATTCAAGTAGTGGAGACTAGTGAGAAGGCCCAATTCTTGTGGAATACTTCCAGTGAGTTTGTTTATGGGAATACTCAATTCAGTCAAAGTGGAGATATTTGACAAAGAAGTGGGAATGGTCCCTGGCAATTCACAGTAACATTAATGAGAAAATCAATTTTACAATTTCAGAAAACATTTGAAAAAAAATGCATTGCATGCCCTTCAATTCACAATAACAGTACTAAAAAAGTTGACTTTGCAATTTCTAAAATAAGCAAAGCTAGGAGGTTTCATAAGGAAAATGACATTAGTGAGCAATGGCAAATTCAAAATGGCATTAGCTAAAAAAAAAATTGATTTTGCAATTTCTAAAATAATTAAAGGTAAAGAAAAGGATTGGTACCTATGAGGCTATTTGCTCCTAAGTAAAGGAGCTGTAGATGTATGAGGGAACCCAACTCCTGGGGAATATTTCCAGTCAGATTGTTGTAGGAGAGCGTTAAGGAAGCCAACTTTGTGCAATTGCCGAGATGACTGGGGATGTTTCCGTCCAAGTAATTGTTGTGCAACCTGAGCGTGTTCAAACGAAAGAGGCGTCCCAATTGATGTGGGATATGACCATGAAGTGCATTGTTGGAAAGATCCAAGTAGTGGAGAAACGTCAAATTGGCGAGGGAAGGAGAGATGGTGCCGCCAAGTTCCATGGAAGTGAGGTCGAGGTAGACGACTCTGTCCATGTGACGACGGCTGCAGGTGACGGCAGTCCAATTACAGAAGGGGAGTGCGGGAGTCCAGTCGGCCATGGAACCACGAGGGTCGGAGGTGATGCCATTCTTGAATGACAGGAGCGATTGTCGATCGTCATGAGAGGAGTGCGTGGATAAGGGGAAGGTAAGAAAAATGAAGAGGAAACAGAGAGGAAAGGAAAAAGAGAGAAACAACGGCATGATGGTATCTATGCCAGAGGAAGGAATGGAGAGAGCAGAGCAGAGCAGAGGTATGTATGCCAGAGGAAGGAACTCGCACAAGTATTTATAAACGTAAAGAGAGGTATGTATGGGTGTAAATGAAGACTTTTGTGCCTCATCTACAGAAAAGTGAGGCAGAGCAAATGGAGCCCTTGAAGGTGTTGACTTGGTGTGAGCGTGGCTGGTCATCGCTCATGGACAGAAAAGAGCCCTTCAAGTTCTTGTTTGGTATTTCAATTATGGTGGACCCCTTCAAGTTCTTTTTATTTCTTTGGGGAGCCCTTCAAAGTCAAAGTCGTTGATGTGGAGACGTTGTTGGTTTGTTTGTAATTAATTGGTTCGTTCCTCTACACAAAAGAGTGGGCCATAACTTGGTGGAGCTTTTCAAGTCAGTCAACATGACATTAAGTCAGTTGTGATCAAAGGGAATGTACTTAGACATAGTTTTTTAAATATTTTGGTGGAATATATTATACAATAAGATTTATTTATGACTTTTTTATTATGTTATTTATTTTTAGTCTGAAAAAAATGAATTTTGGAAGAAAATTTTTTTTGTTTTTTTAAATTTAATTTTTTTTTTTTTTGAAAATTTAACCTTTAAATTTAAAAGCAAGATTTCTAAACAATTATCTCAGTTTTTTTTTTTTTAACAAATATATATGATCATAAATTCATTGTTTACTAACTATATATATTTAGGTGAAGATAATGAAGGACTTAATGAATCAACATGTTTGTTAACAATAGCTATTTATTTTAGGGAGACACTTTATAGTCACAATCTACAAAAGCACTAATGGATGGACTATTTTAAAGGAATTTTCATATTTAATCACTATCTTTTATAACTCAATGAAATAGAGTAAGACAAAATAAATAAATTATGTTTCAACATATTTTACTAACCACCAATTTTATTTTATGTCAACCTCAATAAGAAAACTAATACTACCATTTTTAAGAGGAAAGGAGGAACTGCACTGTTTTTAACTATTTTATTTTGTTGTCATTATGAAGAATTGAATTTTCATGTCATGGAATATTTAGAATGGTAAGATGTTTAGGTGATAAAGTTTAGAATAAAAATATTAATAAACAAAAAAATTAATGAAAAACATCAATTCTTATATAATTGGCAAGTAGATTCAATAATGAATCTATTGGTATCAAGTCCAATAATAAACTTTAAAATTTACAGAGTTTGGTCTTTTTGAAGTTATAGATTTATGAAAAATACATAAAATTGATTCAATAATAAATCTATTGGTATCAAGTCCAATAAATAAACTTTAAAATTTATAGAGTTTAGTCTTTTTGAAGTTATAGATTTATGAAAAATACATAAAATTATTGTGTTTTCATTAACCAAAATCTTTCAATCAAAAAAATATCTGGGTGAAGAATCTTTTTAACCAAATTGACAATTCAAAATTTAAGAAACTCTCAATCAAAAGTTATAAAAATATCTTGGTCGAGAGTTTTACTCCAAGAATTTACCCGAGCCTACCAAATATGCAACAAGAATATTGGTAAATCTAATCTTTTGGGCTAAACTTATATATATTCTTAGTGGAAAGATTAGATTCAATGTGCATTTCAAAGTGCAAAATACCATAAGATCAAAAGTGCTAAGTTTGTTGATGTGATTTTTTTTTGAACATTGCAAGATACCAAATTTGATTTTTAGATAATTACATTTTAATAAAGAGAATTTTTCTTTGGAATATTTTTTTCTTCTTCTTAAGAAATATGGGGTATTGAATTTTTCTTTGGATATTACAAATTTATTTCCTAAAAAAGGATATGTATTGTCATTTTTTTAATCATAAAGAAAATGGATATTGCAATATGTAATATTCTAATTGTTTCATCACTTACAATTTTTTTCTAAGAAAATGTGATGGTGCAATTTTGTTCCCGTGGGAAAACAAATATTACAATTTGTCTTATCATTTATGGAATATTTGTTCTAGCATATTATAATTTGGCTTTGGGATATTGCAATTTGTCGCATCACTTGTGAAATTTTGATTGTGGCATATCACAATTTGACATTGAGACGTTGAAGTTTGTCTCGTCATTTTTGTTATTAGGCTTCTCACTTATGTTATTTTGGAATTGGATTTCAGGTTTTGGAATTAGATTTCAGGATTGCTCGAAAATGGTTGCTTTGATCTTCTTTAGTTTTTCTTCAGTGGAGTCGCCAGGAAAGACCTGCCAAGTTAGCTTAACAAATCTCACCAAAATATCGTAAGCAAATATGTACATGATTGAAGAGATATCCTGAGTTCTTGGTGGAGTCGCCAAGTAAGCTTGCATGTTAGTCCTTCAAAATATATGCATTTAAAATCAAGGACTTCAAGACTTACCAAACTATTGTTCTTTCTCGAATAAGTCATCTCAATGAATTTGAGGTCCTCGACAACTGCGCCAAAATGTTATTGGATGAAATGGCACTCTAAGCCACCGGTAAACATGTAAGGGAAAGTGACCACTGTCACCTTAGTCACTAGTCCCCAACTTCTTCGGTTGTCGAAACCTCCTAGAGGAGAGCCCTATTTGACCCTGTAAAAGACACCAAAAGATACCTCTTTCTGAGGTTATTAAAGACCAGTGCCTAATGGAGTTTGAAAAAGAATATAAAGGGGAATTATGATATGCGGGAGTTGGGATTATGTATACTAACAAGGTCTTTGCTTAATTATGCATTCATCCAAAGATATTTAATCAACCAAATCTAATAACGGTGTGTCACTTTCCTTGCCACACAATAAACCAATTTCATATACAAGAATGTTATATTACCATGAGAAAAACTTAAGTACAACAGTAAGTGCAGTTATGACCATATTTCACATGAACTTAACAACAAAATTTGTAGTTGCAATAATAATATCAGTCATATCATTACCTTAAACCATAGCAGCATTAGTTCTCAGTCACGAAAATAATTTGTGCGAATTAACTAAACATAGGCCAACTAGAAAGGAGGAAGGTGCGAGATGTGTACACTAATAATTTGTGCGAATTAACTAAACATAGGCCAACTAGAAAGGAGGAAGGTGCGAGATGTGTACACTGCATGTATTAATTAATAAGTATAACCTGAGAGACGTTTATGCTAAGCCCATATGTAAATACATTATTAACATTATTAAACACTTTCTTATGTGCTTCATTTAGCCCAATGTACAACAATGAAATAGACACCTTTCACCCATTATTATATCAATACGTAGACAATTATCATTCATTAAAATATCATTGCACGAGGAGACTAGCAATAAGAGGAGTTTCTGCGGTTAACAATTAAAAGTATCTACATGTATTAATAAGCCCAACAACTTGAATGATATTCTACATACAACTTCTTATGCGTTTTGTGTAAGCTATGTGAATGAAGAAATATAGGGCAATCCACTTAATCGTTGCAATTTCAAACCAACGACATATATTACCATACACCAATCGTTTGTGTTGTCACTGTGTAGGTGTAAGGAGAAGCGGTGAAAGGGAGGCCTACGAGGACCATCGCAGTAGCAACAATAGAGACTAGGTAGGGAAAGGGAAACAAGGGTCCATGAGTGACCAACGAAGATAGAGAAGGGTTGCCTTTAGAGAAGTGAGCCCCAAGAGCAGGAAATCGAGATATGGAAGAGCGTGTGACATGAAAGGGACCGAGGAGAATGCTGTGAGGAGGAAGGACGGCCAACAAGGAGTTTAGCAACGTGAAGGGAGAAAATGTGGGTTGTTCACGCTAGGGCTGCCACTATAAGCGAAACCCTTATAGTGGATAAAGGTTGAATCATGAGGGAAAGGGAGTCACAAGGAGACGAGAGTGCATGGGAAGGAATTGCTACAGTAGCAGGCAAGGAAAGATAATGAAGTGGAGAAGGGAGGGCTTCGGGAAAGCAACGAAGGCTTGAGAGAGAAGTGGCCACTGCTAGGGAAACAAGGTGAAGAAAGAGGCAGTTGAGGAAGGAATGGGTAGTGTGTTGGCCAGTAAAGAGGATAAGGAGGTGGAGGGAGAAGTTGCGATGAGGGTGGTGAGAGCTTGAAGAGAGGAAACGTTGATATAGCAGCTAAAAGTGGAAAGAGCCTCGGAGGGGGGCTAGCAAGGGTTGAAAAGGAAAGGTTGTTAGGGAAGCAAAGATGAAGAGAGGGAAACGTGAGGGTAGTAGCAGGCCTTTAGGGAGATGGTGGTGAAGGAAAGGCAGATCTAACCATAGACTAACCTAGAAATCTTGATCTATACACTAACCTAACTAACTCTAAAGACTATTCTAAGAACTAACCCTAGGCTAAGTTTTTGAGATAAGAAGTGTGAAAACCTAGGGAAAACCCTAGCACAAGACCTACGTAACCTAGGGATTCTTAGGAAGAATGACTAGCCTAGTGAGGGAGGGTCCTAGGTTAAGCAACTAGCCTAGGAAAAACTAAGGAGGAACCCTAGGGCACCCTCACGAGGAGATGTGTCATTGTTTGCTAAAGTGACATGAAGGAAGGTAATGGCATATCCTAGGGAAAAGTGCAGCTCTAAGGCTACCACTAGGAATTAGGCATGCACATCCACCAACATCCAACAAAAAGGTAAGAATATTGACCTCCTTGTTCTTGTGTTCATCCAACAAATCGAAGCATCGCCAAAAGCAGAGATATACCAAAGAATTACCAGAAAATGGCTTGCATTAACTAGAAAAATCCTCAAAAGAAGCGAATTCATCCAGAGAAACCCTAAGAAGGGTAAAATAAGTGCATAGTGATTTATCCCATAAGTTCTAATTTACAAATGAAAGTGAGGAGATCTAGTTATATGATCTCACACTCACTTTTACAAGTAAAATCCAGGTCAACATGCCTTAAAATAAGTTAATTTGGAATTATAAAATTTCAAATGAAAATTAAAAGAAAATAATAATAAAATATAGCTTAAGGTATGCTTAAGGTAGCCTACCTGGGGTATTTGCATCCCCAGGTGCCAAAACACGCTCAAATAAGCGAATCACTCCTTAAGGGATAGTAGCGATGTTAAGGGTGTCACAATTTGTGCGTAGTTGTGAACAAATATTCTATCATAACCTGTTGTTACGCTACACTTGTACCATGCGCACCTTCAAATGTACCCCAGGGAGAGAGGGCCAATTTTTCGACCAAGAGGGGTGTTATTGAGCGATAGTGGTCATGGATGGACCCTTTGGTCCTCCTTTAAGGGTACTATGGATTAATGGCATGACTGACTTCCTATTAAAGGGGTTTTTAACCTCAAAGTTGGTGTCTGGGGCCCCTAAGGGTTGAGCATTGGGTCTCATGGCTCCATACCCTTCTTGTGCGCTCTGGTGGACTTTGGTTCAGCTACAAGACACTCATATTCATTCGCAGAAACTCCGTGCACCCTCCTGACCCTTCAGTCAGTGGGTTCTTGCTTTGCCTGGCCTTATTTCCTCAGAGGAAGACATCCTCCATGCCAGGTTGTTTTCGTACTTTGAGGAGGACATTTAGGGATTTTACAACATTCCGGGTGTTAGATGTGGCCTTTCCAACTTTATTTTCGGCTAGGGATGTGATTGATATTGGTTGCGAGGTTACACTTCTTGAAGTGGAAGCTACATTGAAGGGCTTTGCTAAGGATAAAAGTCTAGGTCTAGATGGATGGACGACAAAACTTTTCCTGTATTTTTTATTATTTAATGGGTAAGGATCTTTTGGAGTCCATTGAATAGTCACACTTGGAGGGATATGTGTCGAAGGCTCTCAATTCGACATTTATCACTCTTATACCAAAATATGCTAAGCCTGAATATTTTCATATTTCCGCTTGATTTCTTTATGTAATCTGTCCTATAAGATTATTGCTAAGACTCTTGCTAACATGTTGAAACCTAAGCTGGCAGAGGTGCTCTCTAATGAACCGTTCGGTTTCTTAGGTAACCGTCAGATCTTGGACGATATGGGAATTACACAGGAATGTCTGCACACGATCAAGACTAAAAAGTTGGATGCTCTGGTTCTTAAGATGGACCTTATACAAATGTATGACAGAGTAAACTGGGTATTTCTGAGATTAATTATCCTTCGGATAGGGTTTCCTGTCGAAATCACTAATTGGATCATGGCCTACGTTTCTTCAGCTTGTTTTGTGGTTATGGTTAATGGATCATTGTCTGATTTTTCTCTACATCTCGTGGAATTCAAAAGGGCTCCCCCTTGCCACCCTCTTCTTTTATTTCTCGTTATTGAAGGATTAAGCCTCATGCTTAATGTCGCGAAAGGTGAGGGCACTCTTTATGGGATTAGGTTATCTCCTACAACTGTTATTTCTCATCTTTTGTTTGTTGATGATGTGGTTTTATTCGGTGTGGGTTCCATAGATGAATGGGAACGTTTCTCAAGCATACTTAATATCTTTTGTTCCGCATAGGGTATGGTGATTAGCCCTTTGAAGACCGGTTTTCTTCGTGTTGGTATGGAAGATGAGGCGATGAACACTATTTTAGCTATTTTTCCTTATAAGGTAGAAGGCCTAGATGAAGGGTTTAATTACCTTGGCTATAGAATTAAACCTAACATTATCATGCCAATGATTGGCGTTGGTTGGTTAAGCATTTTGAAAAGCGTCTTGGTCATTGGTCCTATCACCTTCTGTCTTTGGGAGGTTGTGTTGTTCTCATTCAGTTGGCGCTACTGGGATTTCTGGTATATTGGTTCTCCTTGGCCAACATCCCTAGTTCTATTATGAAGGCAATTTGTCAATGTAGTTTCAATTTTCTTTGAAAAGGTAAGGCTTTTGGAAACAAAATGCATCTAGTGTGGTGGGAAAACATTGCTAAACCTTTTTCTCATGGTTGTTGGAATATCAAAACTCTTTCTTGGTCTAGTATGGCTCTTCGCTTGAAGAGCTTGTGGCTAGCACTTTTGGAAACCGATTGTGGACTCAGGCTTTACAAGCTAAGTATATTAAAAATATTCCTTTATCTCAGTGGTTGAGGATAACAGAGAAGAGGATTGATGGTACATCTCTCTTCTGGAATGATTTTATGAGGGTGTTTTGTTGGCTTAGCAAAGCTTTATGTTGGAAAGTTGGTACCGGTCTGTTGATTCTTATTGGGATGGATCCAATTATTGGATTGGTTGAGGCATCCTATTTAACCCATGACTCGATTAGATACATAAACAATATGGGATTCTCTGTTCTCAAGCAGGTTCACAACTGGAGTGTTTCTGCTAGTACGGTATCTTATTGGATTATGTCGAAGATTTCCAGTTTGAGCATGAATGGCGTCTGGCATGGGATCACTATATTGGGTGTCTTAATCAAGCATGCATTAGGTTGATAAATGATGAATACATTGTGGTATTGTCATCCAATAAAAAGTCTGGGACTGTTACCGCCAAGGGTGCTTATCTCCCCATTGTTCAGTCCTTGGTGCCTTTTTCATAACCAAAATTATTCTTAAAAAAACAAAAAGATAATGCCCATAGTATAAGATAGAAAACTCTTAGTTATTAATAGTTATTAATTATTTTAAGAATAAAGTAAATAATATTTACCACTATTTACATTGGAATTAATTAATTAATGCTTAAATTGTGTTAGGGTTAACTTTGACTCCCCAATGAACAAGGATGTAAGTGGTTTTGAGCGTATGGTTTTGGTAAGCAATAAATCTAGTGTTGCTATTATATTTGCATATTTATTAAATTGAATTACAAAGTATAAAATTGAAAGGTATTTTAATTATAATGTTTTAATAATTAAAATGTGACTTTTTAAAATTATTTTTCAAAATTATCCAGTATCTGTATTACACATAGATCAAGTATTCGACGAATTCTAATTCATAGATCGAATATTCGAAGAATTCGAATTTGTTCGAAATTTACTTACAATATTTTAAATATGAAAGTTTATATTTAATTTGAAGCTTTGCTTATTATAAATAGTTTTTTTCTCAATTTTTTTTAGAAGTAAAATTTTTTTTGGACTTTATATATCCTTACTACTCACATGTACATTTTATGTATATTCGATTAAAATTGTGAATACATATTTATTATGATGAGCATATATAACCGTTATTTAATTAAAAATTAAAATGACCGATCGTTTCGTCCATTTCGCGTGGTGGAGACGGAGAGAGACATTGGAGAAGGTGGGGAAGGTGTAAGGGGACGGTGGTGACCTGAGATGTCCCACTTCTTATAATATGAATCTATGACGAAACATGACATGGCAGACACGCAGACGGTGTAAAGACGAAACATGACATGGGAGACACGCAGAGCAGAAGTCAAGTCATCCCACTTCTTATCAACTTAGTCAAAGTAGAAGAACAGTATTAACATTTGATTATCACTTTTTTAATTCGTTTATGTTGATGGGTTTGTTTTGTGACACTTAAAAAATTATATATATTGCTTAGTTATTTTATGGAATAAATTTTGATTAAAAACAGTATTAGTATATGCGTAAAAAAACACATAATTAGAGATGTATAAGTATTTGAAGTTTTTTTTTCCATTTTTAAGAGTATTGTGATTTTTAGATTCGTCAAAATGTTTAGGTTGTTCTATTTTTATTGATCAATAATTTTTTATTGAATAATTTTATTAAAGGTTTAGGTGTTTTATTTTTTTAGTTATGTTATTATGTGTGGGTTGAAATTTTCAACCTCTTTATATAATGTGGAATTTTTTAGACATGTAAGTATTTGAAGTTTTTATTTTCATTTTTAAGGGTATTGTGATTTTAGATTCGTCAAGTCCATTTCGCGTGGTGGAGACGGACAGAGACATTGGAGAAGGTGGGGAAGGTGTAAGGGGACGGTGGTGACCTGAGATGTCCCACTTCTTATAATATGAGTCTATGACGAAACATGACATGGCAGACACGCAGACGGTGTAAAGACGAAACATGACATGGCAGACACGCAGAGCAGAAGTCAAGTCATCCCACTTCTTATCAACTTAGTCAAAGTAGAAGAACAGTATTAACATTTGATTATCACTTTTTTAATTCGTTTATGTTGATGGGTTTGTTTTGTGACACTTAAAAAATTATATATATTGCTTAGTTATTTTATGGAATAAATTTTGATTAAGAACAGTATTAGTATATGCGTAAAAAAACACATAATTATATAGATGTATAAGTATTTGAAGTTTTTTTTTTTCATTTTTAAGGGTATTGTGATTTTTAGATTCGTCAAAATGTTTAGGTTGTTCTATTTTCATTGATCAATCATTTTTTATTGAATAATTTTATTAAAGGTTTAAGTGTTTTATTTTTTAGTTATGTTATTATGTGTGGGTTGAAATTTTCAATCTATTTATATAATGTGGAATTTTCTAGAGTGTATTTTTCTCTTAATTGAGGGGTTTATTTATCATGATTGTACACATTTTTCAACCTTAATTTTTTATAAGAGGGTTGTTTTTGCAAATTGTTATGTTAAATGATTTCAAATAATTTATTTTCATTTAGGTTAGAGACAATGTTTAAGCAACTCATGGCATATATTTTCCTTTCAAACACCTACTTTCAATGCCAAAGTGTAGACCATAGAATCCACCATTACTTCCTGATGGTTAAACTTGACCCTGTTATTGTTCCTGCTAACTTAGCTACTTGGTGATAACTTCAAAATGTTGCTCAAGCTAATAATGCAAAAGGATGGGTGCAAGTGGTTTGGAAGATTATTAATAACAATACAATAACTACAACATAAAGGGCCCAGTCTTCCAAGTTGTTATGAGTTTGTTGCCTCTAAACAAGTCCATTACCTCAATTATTGGGATGGATATTGTAGACTACTCCAAAGTCTTCTCGTATCAAGGAGAGAATAAGAGGAAATGATATTTTGCTCATTTATTGAACCTACAAGAAACCTTAAACTCAAATTATGAGGAAATTTTGAAACAAGGCCCAATATTTGTACATTGAATTATTAAACTTATGATTATAACCAAAGAGACATACTCTAAGAATTATCAAATTTATATCTTTCCACAAAATTTGTGGGCTGGTGCAAGGTAATGATACCCACTTATGTCACGTTAGTTGCAATGGGCGTATTGAAAAGCATAAATCTGATCATTAAAATGAAGTTTAACTAGTGTAACTTCGAAGAATATACTACTTGTACTTTACATTATTATTATTCCTCCTTCGAGAGATGTCACTAATGTAAAAGGTCATGAGGTAAACCATCCGTTGTAAGCCATGTCAATAGTACCTCAAAAAGAATAATATAATTATTATTGTGAGTTTTCCTAGGTAGGTCAGCCTTCTCAGTTTGATAGGTCATCCCAATTAGGGTAAAATTTCAATTGGGAAATCAGTAGAAATAGGGTAGCGCCCTCCCTCATTTGTACTCACTCACTCACTCATGTATTGCACAAGAGAGAGAAAGAATGAAGGACATAGAAGGAGGAGGAGAAGTGTTTTTGGCGTTTTGTCTCTTATGCTTAAGGATTGCTCTCTCTCTCTCTCTCTCTCTCTCTCTCTCTCTCTCTCTCTTATGAGACTTTGTTCTTTGGTCATTGCATTCTGGTAATATATATTGAGGAAGTTTTGTTGGGTTTTTCTCTTTTGGGTTTCCCAGGGTAAATTGTTGTGTACCTTGTGATTGTGTTTCTTTTAGCGATCCTATTTATGTTGTTTTGTGAAAATCTATTAAATTCTTATGAAGTTAGGACTTAAGCTATAACAACATAGAAAAATTAACATGATATCAGATCTAGCCCAAAAAGAGCAGCTTTCACTAGGTAAATTTCTCTCTCCTTCTCTAGATAAGAAAATTAGGGTTTTCTACTAAAGAAGTTTTTAGTGTAGGTGACATTGGGAAGTGTGCCCCTCCTAGGAACATATTTTGGAACTTAGATCAAATTTTTTTAGTGGGAAGATCCTCCAGAAATTCAGGCCCTAATTTGGCTTGGAACCAGAAAACCAGAAATCCATAACCAAAAACTGCAGTCCAAAATTTTTCAAGTCTAGTTTCAAGGGTTAGAATTTGGATTCTTTAGAAACTGACTGTACAAACATACTTGCCTCAGTTAAGCACATATTTTGGTAAGTACAGTTTTCACTTATGAGAAATTCAGTTTTTTATCATTTTCTGTTCTCCAGGACAAGATGTCTACTAGCACTAGGCTTGATGACAAGTTGGAAGGCATAGAAACTTTTGTGCTTGGAAACGCAGAATATGACTCATTCTAGAAGATAATAATCTTGCAAATTTTATCAAGGAAGTTGTGTCGGATCCCGAATAAAATGAAGAAAAGGAAAATTACAAGAAAGACATGATCAAAGCCAAGAGGATCATAGCAGATTCTATCAAGGATCATTTGATTCCTCAAGTATCCTCCAAGGATACACCTAAGGATATGTTTGATGCCCTATGAAGAATGTATGAAGGAAGAAACATCAACTGAAAGATGCATTTGATATCCTAACTCACAAATATGAGAAAGAGTGAATCTATGCAAGAATACTTCACAAGGGTTTCTCAATTCAAAGAACAACTAGAAGAAATTGAAGACAATATTAATGGATATGAAATGGTAATGACTGCTCTCAATGGTCTTACTAGACCATGGGGTTCTTACATCTATAAAATTTATGTAAGGAAGGAAAGCATACAATTTGATATCCTATGGGAAGAATGTGTTCAAGAGGAAGACGGAGTAGCAAGCACGTGCTCCTTTAAATGCAGTTTGGGAAGCAACCTCTTGAAAAATCCTTCTATAGGGGACAAACTTGGGAAGAATATGAATTGAATTATTACCCCAAATTCTCAGATAATTGAAAAACTCACCACAACATTAGTCACCCATGAGGGATTCTAGGTCTTTAGCTTGCTTGGAAATCCTGGGTGGATTAGTCTTAAAAATAATCAAATAAACTACACTTAGGAAGTTGATGCATATATCATACACATGAGTTCTTAAATTCTCTTCCGATAAAATAGCACAATAAATAGGGGTTGGAGGGTTTGTTTGGTCTAGTGCCATTTCATGGATGAAAATGAAAAAGAAAAACACATGATATCTACTAAATAAGCAAGTTCATAAAAAAAACCAGGCTTCTTGATTGGTGGCATTTTTTGCAATTGAGCAATCACATCTTTGATGGCAATAGAGAAAATATTCACCCAATAGAAACAATGTGATGGACCAAAGGGATCCATTCCAACTTGAAATATACAATCTTCCAACCCATAAAATCGACAGAGCAGGGAAGTGAGGAGTTTTTAGGGTTATCTCGGATATCGAATAGGGTAAAATATATTAGACCAAAGAAAAAAATA
>LPNX010427207.1:337954-352134 GCA_001517045.1 Pseudotsuga menziesii | reverse complement strand
TAGTTACAAACATTAAGAAGGATTCACCTCATAAGGTGAAGCTCCATAATAATTATAAGTATCTCATAAATATGGTAGGAGAAGCCTCCTCTAAGTTGGACTCCAAATATGAAAGTTGTATTGTAGAAGAACCTCCTCTTCATATAAGCACTATAAGAACATGGATACACAGTTTCTTTTGTTGATGACCAAGTTATCATGTGGCCAAAAGGAAAGACTATTGTTGATTAAGAAGGGAACCTACACAAGCAGAAGAAATAATCAGATAAAGAATTTGTTCGAGCATGACGATGTACACTTGGAAAGAATATCAATATATCTTTTCCAATGTATAAAGATAGATCCAAGAGAATCTAGTGCATATAGAATACATTAGGACCAAGGTTGAGTCTCTACAAATTATAGAATTTCAGAACTTGATAAAGCCTTAGAACTTGCAAGGAAGCATAGATCAAGTGGGAGCCAACCAAACAATCAAAGATAAGTATTTGAATTGTCATTTCTTGTGTATCGAATTATTTAAATGACGTTGTTGAGTTATGTACATATTTATGTTCCTATAATTAGTTAGTGTATTATGCATGTTAGAGTGAATGAATTAAAGAATAGTATACGACTAATATGCATGTGGTGGGTAAGTAGCATATGGCGCGACACAACATTCCATGAGGATTTATTGCTTATCTAGAATGAAACCTCTCTGCTGACATGATTGAGAGTAGTTCACACTCTTAATATTATGTTTTGGTAGAGATGGAAGGCATCTAGAAAGTTACCATATGTATACAAGATATGTACGAGTGTTGCGTTGAAGCAATGGCTAAGATAGTTACATGAGTGCGTGATATGTCATTATGCATAATAATTTGTCAATATTAATATGTTTTCAAAATTATGAAATGTTTCTAATCATGTAACTAAATTTGACTTGTAGGAATGATCATGTACAATCACCTACAAGATAAGAATGATGAGACTTATTCTGAAGAACACGTGACGACTTTTCAGCTATGACAATCAAGAAGATTTAAGAAATCAAGCATACTAAAAAGATACAAGGCAATATTCGTGGCTCGTGGATTCTCCCCAAAAAAGGAATTGATTATGAGGAGACATGTGCACCTATAGAAATATACATTTTGATTAGAGAAATACTTATGATACCTGCAACGATGAAGTTGAAGGTACACCAAATGGACATGAAGAAAACCTTCCTGAATGGTGTAGTAGAAGAGGAAGTGTATGTGGAGGAGCCACCAGGATTTGATACACATAACATACAGACACATGTCTGCAAGTTGAAAGAAAGGCCTTGCACGAATTAAAGCAAGAATCCAGGATGTGGTATGACAAGATTGATAGTTTTCTGACGAGATTGGGCTTTACCAAGAGTAAAGCAAATTCCAAACTTTACTACAAGGTTGATAATGGGATACCAGTGATATTTCTATTATATGTAGATGGATTTTCTCTAATAGGAGACAATAATCTCATTGCAGAAACCAAGAAGAAACTTGCTACTGATTTCAAGATGGTGGATCTTGGTATCCAGTGACCCTCAGAAAAAAGATCTCTTCTAAATAGACTCATTTGATGTGAGATGTCATAGATGGATACATAGAAGATCAACAACAGAGAAGGATACCTGTCACTCTAGTACAGGATTCCCATATGCAGAGGGAGCATGAGCTCAATTTCATAGTGAGCATGGAAGCTCCAATTCAGAGGGAGTGATTATACCACAGATTATGGAGACAGATTGAGAGACATTACTACTTAGCCTCTATCCTAGAAAGGGTCGTTTTCCTCATTATCTTTGGGATATGCTCAGAATGATAATGGATGTCTTCCCTCATTAAGAGGGAGTAGGTCCCATAATTTAAGAATCTTGGCATGATTCTTGGGATTGGTAGTGTGGTAGAGTCCAGATGATATTTTCCTGAGCAAAGGAAAATATGTAGTAGAGATATTGAAGAGATTCAGGATGATGGATTGCAAGTCCATGGCTACGCCAATAGCATCGAACTTGAAGTTGTTGTGTGATACTACTTTAGAGATAATTGATTCCACAATATATAGGAAAATGATTGGTTTGTTGATGTACTTGTTTACAGAAAAAGATGTGTTGAGGTACCTGAAAGGTACAATTGATTATGGGCTCAAATATGTGACAGATCCGAAGATTAACCTACATGGTTCTGTTCATTCAGATTGCGTTGGTAGTGTCACAAATAGGAAGAGCACTTCAAGATGTTGCTTAATTTTGGTGCCTAATGTCATAACCCCAAAATTTCATAAAAATTTAAATTTTTTAAGATAACATAAAATGTTGAATACACAGTTTACTAATTGCTAGCGGTTAGCGGAAAATGAAACAGTCTAACAATTAGTATTAATCAATTTCATAAAACAATAACTAATACAAATTTCATTTTTGTAATGTAGATAAGATTGACCTGCATACAGATTTCTTTTAGCTTTACTAATAATTTTTACTTTCTGGCAAGTAGGTGAAATCTATCTTTGAAAAACTTGGGCTTACTTAGCATTATGCTAATGTAGATGGACTACTGATTCTTACAGGTTCAACAGGTAACGATCGATCAAGTAGGAGTTTAATTCATAAAGTAGCAAGAAGTATTTCTGTTGCATGTTAAAATACTAGTAAATAAACTGATTATTTACAAGCAAGCTTTGTTGAGGTAAAGTAATTGTCTTCTATAGATTTTGTTCCTAAGACAGTATTCAAATTTAGATATAAAGATCGTTATCTTTATCATACTTAGCGAAACAAAAGATACTTACTGCGAGCTTAGCACTCATGTTCTTCGCAATACATTTACTTCTATTTTAACATTCTTATATCACTAATGTTATGTTTAAATGTACTATCTCTCATTCAAGAAAGTGTTCCTATCAATCTCGATAGTAAAGATTTCCAATAGAGTACATGTTTCTATTTTGTCTTTTTCTTACTAGCCATCGAAGTTATTAACCTATTGTTTGTATGTAAGTAAGCTAAGCATCAAGTTAAATACTTCATTACTTAAACTATTGCCTTGCTACTTGTATTATTGTAACTATATACAATATCCCTTATTTCATATTGTTCCAAAATAACTGTTACATGCATCCTGTAGAAATCTTCTACTTGGAAATATTCATGACATTATAAATTGGTTCTTTTAATATAGATACATCGTCTTAAGATGGAATACTACCTACCCTTACTCTTACAAAGTCTAAATCATAGGTAAATACATTATCAGTGTTATTTCTATAATTACAAACCTTGTGCATGGTTTAATTCATAATAAAATCACTATTATCATGTTGCCTCACTGATAATAAGTTATAGATGATAATATCTACTATTGTAGATTACATTACCTAGAACTTCTAATCTAAGGTCTATATCAAGTGAAAACATTATGACCAAGATTTCTATACTATTCTAGAACCAAGTAATTACAAACTATCAAAAACTGTCTTTGTAAATAATGATAGGAATCATTATTATTGTCATTCATAGGTTGAACCTACAAAACACTAAATGTAAAAGCTTACATTAAGGATTAAGCCTCGTGATTGTTTATTAACATGGTATGAACTCCTTTACTCTATAGTCAAATGACATTTATTAGTTATTGATAACTATATCTACTCTTTAACCATCGATAGCAAATGATATAATTTGTACTTTAAATAATATGTAATTATTTAAGATCATTTGCAAGTAATTATACAAATTGTTATTTGGAGTTTGATTATTGTATGGTCGACTTTGGAATTGTTCATATGGAAAGGTTGTTTACGTCCTTGCTCTAAGGTCAACGATCTAGCATCACTGTTACCAATTATTACAAGCCTCGATACTTTCGATTCAATGATATAGTTTTTATGTTATCATTGGTAAATATATATATACTCCATAGTCGTGTGCATAGTTCGTTTTTATCAATGTAATAATAATTGGATAATTGGAAACGCAGATGACTATGGACCAAACCCATGTGTGATTGAAAGATTTGGAGGCACGTGGACTGCTCTCATCCATGCATTGGTGACTTTAAAGGGCTGGAAACCCTATTCTCTTGTCATTTGTCTCTGAGGGTTTCGTTGGCCTACAGGTTGCGTTGTTTGATGGTCTTGGCGGCCATTAGAGACTGTTTCTCTGTCTTGATTTCTCCGTGGCTTGAGTTTTTTGTTGCTGTAGACTTGTTACTCAGTCTTAGAATCCATCACTTCATGGTTGTGAGTCTCACTGCGTGAGTGATTAATGTTCTTGTGTTTGGCTCTCGACCTGTCAAAGTCTCAGCTCTGCTCTTCTTGTGGCTTGTCACGACTATGTAATACTTAATCTTGTTGATCCTGTTTCCAATCCAGGGCTAGCATAGGGGTTTATTTCCTTCTCTGCGTAAATTACTTAAGCTGGTGACAGCTTCGTCAATGCTCAAATTCTCTTCTTGCTTGTAGGTAAGATAATTCAAGTTTTTTTTTAATATAGAAACCCTTTGATAAATTGTTATTACAGTAAGGGTTTTAAATTTAAAATCTGAGCATTAAAATAATGCTTAGTCTTGTGCTATTTACAGGAACCCAAGTCTGCTCCAGTCTTCAGTGGAAAGGAAAATACAATGGTCGTCTCCTGTGTACTCGTAACGCCAACCGGTAAGCCCTGAGTTCAAAATGGGTTTTACCCTGCTTGCAATGAGGGCTGTTGAAGGAGATATTACAGTGCCTGGAAGCCTGTTTCAGTGTCTTGTTAGTTAATAGATTTTAATATGATGTTTACTTCAGTTTTTACTTGAAAACCCTTGCTATTACGCTGGGTAATACCGGCCTTCGAGCCGTGTTATGTATTTGGTTTTTAAATCAGGATTCAACCTTACGGCTTGAAAATGTATTTGGTTTTATAAATAAAGATTTTGTTAACTTGAGCTCTGTCTCACATTGTTATGATTTTGTTAACCTATAAATAATGATGCTGCAAAATAGGGTTTTTTTTCCTTCTTTAACTGTTAGTGAAGAAGTTTACTGTTTTAAATACATTTATAAATAAATAGTATTAAATAAAAGACTGTGGAATAGTCGTAATGTAGATTTATAAATTTTATTCTTATTAGGTCAGAATATAATAGTTAGGGTTTAATAAAATTGAAACCCTTGTGTAAAAGTTTTCTTAACTAGAATATTACTTGGGCACTGTTTCTTGTTTGCTTCAGCTTCGTTATTTTAGGTATATTGTTGTTTATTAACCTGTTAATGAAGTACTTAATTTTAAAAGATGTTGTAAATACCTTTTAAAGTTTAAGAACAAGACTATATTCAGTCTAAAGCATGAGTTGTAATTTTCTTGATAATCTTATTACTCAATTTAATAATATAACTGATTATACTTTACTGGTTAATTTTTAATTGGGTAAATTAGTTGTTTAGGGGTTTGACCCTCAGATTCTTCTTTCACAGGTTATAATCCTGTTTGTTTAAAATAATTAGCTCCTATGTATGCAATTATTAGTTTTATTTAGTCTAATGTTTATATTTACAATAATTTTAATTATTGTTCTGTAATTCGAAATATTTCGAGCTCTGTAAATAAAAATAGAAGGTTAGCTTTGTAATTCTGTTTATTTTTCATAAATAAAGGGTTTATATAAATAACCCTAATCTGATTTGTATTAAGTAATAGTTTAGAATTCAATAAGTAGTTTATAAGATATAATGAGTGGTTAATAACTTGTGTAAATACTTAACTGTTACCTTCAATAAAATTTTGTTTGTATCAGTATACTATTACTATAACTCTAGTATAGTTTACTATTACTTTTCCTGGATTTTTATTTAGATATATTAAGTAAAATAGTAAGCACAAATAAACCATTATACTGTTTTTCATTATATTTTAAACACTGAAATAAATTTACTCTGCTATCTACAGATACAAGATCTTATCTACTATTTTCATTCTCTTAATAATTATTTCATCTACTTAAAGCATTCTAACTGTGCTAAAGTACGACATGGTTTCCAGGTATGGAAAAACACAGTCTAGAAATTTATTTTCATTCTATTTCACTATTCTCCAAATTAATTCCATTTTTATAACAATCTAAGAATACTAAATCTAACATTTCACAACTTTGAAATTTTAACATTCATATAGTAGATAAACTAAGATTATTTAACTAAAAACAACAAATTAAAATAACATAGAACCTGTTGAGAAAAGACGACAACAACTTTAGGAGGCCGTTCCTCCCTACCAATCTCCTGGAGAGCACTCAAACAACGCTTCCTCAGGACCCTCAAGCCTATTCCTAGTCTTCTTGGCTGAAAACTGGGTGGAGAATGCAAACAGTAGAACTCTTTGTCAACTGACTATTTCAATACCTCAGTAAAATACTCTGCTCTCAGCAGTATGATCTTTAGCTTAAAAGCTGCAACTAGATCAATCAACACTTATCCCCTCAAACACTTTCCAGATTTCCCTTCCATTGAATTTCTCTGAAGTACATTCATTCAACCTGAATGATCACTTCTCTAGAATGAGCAGCCTCAGCTCTCTTCAATGGGAATTTTTATAAAGATTGCCTAGGTCTTTTGGGTCAGTTTTCATTAATTGAGCCACATGCTCTGATTCCACTTTCTTGGGGAATCATGACCACAAATGTAGGGAGGTTGCCACCTGCAACAGTTGGAAGTGGTTTGAGGATGCCGCCACATGTCATTTTTCTCTCCACCCAGCATCCTCCACCAATTTGACCAGGAAACACTCTTTTAACAGCTCTCCTAAGCTGTTGTCTCCTCATTTATTTATTTATAATAAAATATTCAGAATTTGCATTAAATATCCTTGACCCCACTGGGTCATCAATTACAACTTAGCATAAAATTTAACATATTGTTCTTCAAATAATATAAAATTGTTATTGCAAAATTGGGGCATGTGACACCTAACATGATTTCTTGGTTCAATAGGAAGCAAACAAGTATGGATCTCAATATAGCCAAGGAAGAGTACATTGAAGCTTGTTCAACTAGTTGTAATATTGTGTGGATTCATAAGTTACTTGAAGGATTGTTTGATCTTGAGTTAGAGGTGACTTGTATTTTTTGTGACAACTAGAGATGTGTGTTGATTGTACAACATTAGGAGTCATTCTCCATACTTGTGAGTAATATCAAGTCAGACTTGTGAGTCATATTAAGTCCTATGTATCCTAATATGCTTTAGGTGGTGATGCATGTACTGTTGGCTTGTGGTTTGTATCAATTCAAAGACTTGTGAGTAATATCAAGTCAAGTATTCTCATAGAAAGTACCCTATGAGATGGACCTCTAGTTATGGAGATGAGCTTGTGAGTAATATCAAGCTGAGTATTGTGAGTAATATTAAGATTGTAGACTTATGAGTAATATCAAGTCCTACCAATATCCTCATTTATTGAGGTGGAAAAATTTACTTGGTAAAGTGGAAATTCTATGTGATATATTGTTAGTCATGGTCATTGAGTGATATAAGTATCCTTTAGGGATTAACTACCCCTAGAGTGAATTGCTTTAGCATATGACTACATGACTCAGGGTAATACATATGATCATCAATATGTATAGAATAATTCTTCTGATTATGATATGATAAGATGGATAAATAATACATATATGGACCATGCATTAATTATTTGCTTATAATGAGATAAATAATAGAGAAAGAGAATTCAAATTTCCCATGCAAATGTATGAGTGAACTCAAGTTATAAAGCTTTAGTAAAATATGAATGCCTCAATAAATTTCTCATTCAAAGCATCAATTGAACTATTAGTGAATGTAATCAATTAAGTAAAGAAGAGCTTAATGTTCGTCAATCAACATGCATCAGTTAACTAAATAGATCCATGCAAAAGTTAATATAATAGAAATTGTGCATGGATGACACTAAGAGTGAAGCACTTATGATACTTAAGTTAGTGTTACAGAGAAAATTTCCTATGGCTTGGGGTGGACCAAAAAACACAGTATGACGCCAAAAATCAATCCATTTCCAACATGCTAAAGATATAAACAAGACTAGCACTAAGGGATGAGAAGTGTACCTTATTCCGGATGTTTGTAGAAGATCCCCGTTGAGAGTTCAATCACACTTGTACCTACATTCCATTCTCAACAACAACGAAATACACAATCATGATATATATAAGTCTTATAAGCTACTCTAGCATATTCAAATCCAACATATAATCAAAGAAACTACATCCATGGATACAAATATTCATAGTTACACATGTAATGGACGAGAAATGGATATTTATATTAATGTAAACATAGATACAAATGAAAACCTCTGTTGGCACCTCGTCGAAACCAAGAAGCTGAGTCCTCCACCTGGTCCTACACCACTTTAATCCTCCATATAAAGGCAAGCTCACAAAGACAAAGGTAAGGTCGGGAAGGAGCACCAATGAATGCTCCAAGGACAGAGGGATGCAGAATCAAGTATGCAAGAATGGGGTACAATTCCACTATAATTTCTCTCACAAGTTCTCCTCCTTCAATTCTTCCAAGTAACTCAATATATAACCCATCAATGAGAAGTGAAGGGTTGAATCAGAGCGTTTCCCGACACATGGAAGGCCAAGAGTCAAGTTATTTGTTACTTGATTAGGGAAAAGTCCAACTATTTATTTTTTAGCATATTTCCCAATGTACATGGGTCATAGTGGAGCAAGATGTATGTACACGTGGGATGTAAGCTGGTGACCCATTCATACACATAAACATGACTTTTAAAGGGGTTTTCTGGAGCATCAAAGTAATACTAAACAAATGGGATATAAGGAGTCTGCATAGGGACATGGATAGGCCATGAAAACATGATATATCAAGTGTGGAAAATACAGCTATAACAGATTCCCCCTAATGTGCGAGGTCAGAGGGGGAACATGATGGCCGAAATACATTACAATAGTCCCAAGAGTGGAGTAATGAAGAGTCAGGTAGAAAAACTGACCACTCATCAATACAATACAATGATGGATCTCTGCATGTGACTACAAATATGAAGTGTAGTAGTCCCGAATACATAATAGTACAATGGCCATGAATAGGAATAATATACATATGTCATATGTGGTCATCGCCACGTAAAATATACAGTGAAACAAGATCTCCATACTAGATGAAGAAATCTGATGGTATTGTCGAAAGAAGTTGTCATTGATGTCAAAAGGGGTTCTATAATGGCAAAGGAATAAGCGACAACACAATGGCAGGACAAACAATGGAATATGTGATAAGGATGTAAAGACACATGAAAGGATCCAACGAGGGGATCATGTCCAATCAAACTAAATTAATTAATCGATCCTATGATTAATCGATACAGGGTTGTGGAGTTGTAATCAACTTATTTAGCAGATATTAAACGATCATGATTAAAGGAGAAAGATGAATCAATAATGGGGAAAGAATTCACGAAGTAAATTTGTAGAGGAGATAAGAGATCTGCAAAGTTTTGCACTGATAGCAGATCGATGGATGAGATCAAATCCGTAAGAGATCGATGACTCACATGAGTTGCAGAAGATTAATTACGGAAGAACATTTCAGAAAAGTTGGAAGGCACATCCGCAATCCATAAGTCGCAAATTGTGGAAGAGTTTTTGCAAAAGCTATTTTAGGAAAAAATGAAATGCATACCTGCAATCCACAATTGCAGAAAGGTTATTACAGAAAAGTAATTACGGAAAGGAAAATTATGGAAATGTATTTGCGAAAAAGTAATTACGGAAAGGTAATTGTGGAAAGGTGATTGCGGAGAAGTAAATGAAGAAAGGTAAATGCGGAAAGATAATTGCGGAAGCAATTTTTGAGAAAAGTCGAAATGCACATCTGCAATCTGTAACCCGTAATTGCGGATGAAATAAGTTCCCGCAAATTGCAGAAAGGTCAGTTTAGAAAGATGAACGCGGAAAGGTCTCTTGCAGAAAGGACATTGTGGAAAAGACAAATGCAGAAGGTCGTGACTGATAAATTTAAAGATAGTTAAAAATGATAAACATAGAGGTAATCTTGTAGAAGGAGCAAGTCGACATAAGTCGACTTGAACGAAGACCGACTTAGTCGATCAGTCGACTAAGTCGGTCATAGTTTTCCATTTCCCAGTCATATAGTTCAACATCTGAATTATAACCAACTGAGTCGGGATTACCTAAGTAAAGCTCCCCTTGGGCGTTTGGTTCTGTGTAGTCAGTATTGTTTTGGATCTGATAAAGTTGTTGGATATCGACTTTCTCATCAATTGGTTCAACCCAGGGTTGGCCTTAGGAGGGGTTAATAGGTACTATGACCTTTTGACCATTTCCTTTGAGTTTAATACGTTGTTTATCTAGAGAGATAGAGGCTTTCATCTTTCTACCCCAAGGTCGACCTACAAGGGCTGGGAAGGAGCTAGATCCTTCCTTTGGGTCAATAATTTCGAAATCAACCTTAGTCGATATGCCTTTAATGGTTGTGTCTACATTTTTCCAAACCCCAATGGGTTCAATAAGGCCCTGGTCGGCTAGTTTCAGATAAATGCCTGACTCATAGAGTCGAGGTCGTCCCATCCTTTCCCATGTATCCCGGGTCATGATATTTACCTGAGACCCAAAATCAAGCACCACTTGTCGGACATGGAAACCTTCAATTTCCAGGTCGACAAGAGGGTCGACATCGTTTTTGTCTTTTTGATTTAGGCTACAGATGTTCTTAGTTTGTTTCTTAGGGTTAGTGCTTTTGATTTGATGCAATAAATCAATGAACTGACCGACAGATTTATCTGTTTGAATGAGATGGGTTAAATGCTGGGTCGAGTCATGTCGACTGTGACTAACATCTTCGTGCTGTGCAAGGTTTGTAAATATGTTTGTGGCTTCCTGATATGTGTGTTGTTCCTTGCAAGGGTCAGGGTATGTATTTGTGTGTGTGATCTTACTAATCTGAGGATTATCAGGCCCGGTTTTAGTGCCTTGTCGAGTGACGATGTGCAAATTCTTAGTAGTTATGACATCATTCTTCTGGACACAAGACAAGACATTAACATTATTTTTATTACTAATTTTTTCCAACATTGTAGGGCAATCCTCCAAGGAGTGATCGCCTACACCACAATGTGTACAAAATTTAAGATCAGTCCTGTCCTTGTACGGACAGTCTGCGCATCTGTGCCCTTCTTTGTAACAAATAAAGCATTGAGTAGGTCGACAACTTCGTATTTCTCGATTCCCAACGAATCGACCTGTTCTTCCAAACCCTGGTCGTCAATTGTCATTCCGACGGTCGTAGCGTTGGCCATCATTTCGTTGCCCATTCTGGTTATTATTATTGTTCTGCTCTATGTTCTGTGCTACAGCATTAGTCTGGTAGACGGCCTGGTAGTTTTGTCTATTTTTGAGGTTAAGATGGCAGTCGGCCATGTTGTGATTTGCAGTTTCGCAGATAGCACACCATGAATCTTTGCCATTATTCATATTGTAAGGACAGTCGGCGGTGGAATGGTCTCCTCGTTCCTGGCAGATGTCGCAAAACGCCTTTGTCTGTACAAAACGGACATCTTGTCGACTGAATTGCTGTTGACAGTTATCTTTTGTATGTCCGGCTGTTGAACAGTTAGTACACCAGATGTCTTGGTTCTTAAGTGTGAGCTCTTTTAAGGACTTCTGCATATTTTCCAGCTGTTCTTCCAAGCGATGGTCAGTCGGGCAGGCAGGTATGTCTTCATCCATCTCGACCTGCAATGCTTTTGTCAACGCATCTTTGTACGATTTGAAGGTCTCCAGACTGATGTGTCGACGAAATTTCTGTGAAAGTCCTGCAAGGAACCATTGAATGAGTAATTGTTCGTTGATGACGTAGTCCAACTGACTCAATAGATCCTTCCATCGTTTATCGTAATTGCGGACTATTTCTCCTGGCTTCTGTTGGGTCGTCTTCAGCTTCTTGGCTGCCAGGTGTTTAGCGTCTGGAGTCTTGAAAAATGATAGGAATTGTGCCTTTATCTCTGATTTTGTTGCTCTAGGTTGCCTTTGGGTAAATGTCATATACCATGTGAGAGCTCTTTTCCGAAGGGCTTCTGCGAACTGGGCTATCTGTCGGTCTTCTTCTGTTACTTTGTTAGCCTCCCATATCGACTCGCAGACAAACCAGTGTCGTCTGGGGTCTTCGTCACCCTCATAAAGGGGAATCTGAGCAGATCCGTGACCCATGTTGGAGTCACTGTCACTACTCTCTGATGATGTCGGAGGAGGAGGTGGTGGTTTAGAGGTCGGTGAAAGTGGTGGGGTCGATGATATGGTCGAACCTGCGGAGTTTTTGTCGACCGAACTTATGCTGTCGTCTGAGGTCGATCCTTTGTCTCTGAACAGTGGATTGTTGTGGATTTGTAGTGTCGGTGTTCCACTGAAATTTTGTGTGCGCAGGTCCGATTCTTGTATGTCTTCGATAGCTGTATGTGGCAGGGGGGGTGCTCCTTCATGTGTCGGCAGGAGCAAGTGGATACTTTGAAAGGAAGGTGCCGTTTGAAAGGTCACCCAGTTACCTTCGATCGGTCGACGTATGACCAGATGTCGACCCGGGTATGGTTCATCGCCTAGTCGGCTCCAGAGTGTAATGTCGCCAGCTCTTAGTCGAAGGTCATCTTCAATAATAGTTTGTATTCTGGTACGCAGATTTACTGGGAAAAGGGTCACTCCTTCGTCGGGAACAATTAGTTGGAGAGCTTCTGGCTGCTCTATCCACATTTCATCATCTTTAGGGGATGCCTCTTCTTCTTCGCCTTCTCTGCGTCAGTCATGACCCGACTCTGGCGGTACTTCATCATGGTCGGTCTCCCTAGGGTTTTGCTACAGCTCTGCGGCCCTTTCTCGTCTAGCTTCCCTTTTCTTCTGTCTTTCATCCCTTTCGATTCTCTTAATGTCCGACATACTGTAGTACAATACTATGCCTTCAGTTCCTCTTCGGTCGATTATGCATTACTGGTGACTACAACTCTGGTCGACTAGGATCCACTATGCTCGATGTCCGACACACGACCAGCTACCCCCCCATAGCCTACCCAACGCTTTTTAGAAAGCCCGGATAGTTCTTATTTGCTCAAGAAGTACTCCCACTCCCTTTCAGCAATGAATTTTTCCCACTGCTTCTGCTTCTCTGCCCAGTTAGTGTTTGAGGGTGGTTCACGTAATAGAGGTCGAGGTTCAACAATGTGCCCTGCTTCTTTCTCTATTAAAAAATTGAACAGTAAATCCGGTAAGGAACACAAGAATTGATCAGTAAATTCTGTGAAAAATTTCTGTCGAACGGTTTCCACAGAAGTCCTGTCTTGGACTGCTTGTTCCTCACAGAAGTCGTCGGCTATCTTTTCGAACCACTCCGATAGATTCGTACGGCCTCCTCGGATTAGTTTCTGGAGTAACTGTTCTTCTTTAGTCTTGTCCGGTTTTCTCATCCAAAATCTGCTTCAGTAGATGTGGCATGGATTCGACAAACTTTTCGTGAGTCTCAGTGAAAAATCTGGCTTTGGCTTCTGCGACTGTCAATCTGTTCCTTCTCGCGTAATTTTGTAGATAGTTAGCAATTTTTCACTCCCACCAGTCCTTTATCTCCTGCTCTGGTATCATATGTGAGCATATACTCCAGTTGTGTACTACCGGCAACGGAACCAATGTTGTTTCAACTTTATCCCTGAAGATCAACAATTAGTCGAGCCAGCACAACAAAGTAAATAGTTCATTCAACCGACTGAAACATTCCCTGACAAAGACCCTCGACAGGTCAAGCACTGTAATAGTCTTCACATAGGATCAAAAGTCGAGTCGACCCGATTACAATTGGAGAATGAACACACCGAAGGTAAAAGCTTCAGATGGAAATCCAACCATACTGAAACAACAAAACCGATCCACTCTGTGCTTAGGGTCGCGACTACCGAAAAACCTGACCTCGACCAAATGACTGCAGCCGACTTCCCTGCTACATTTTCACAGTTCCAGGAAGGAAGTCGACCGATCAATGAAGCTAAAGCCCCAGAATGGTTAGATGCCAAAGTAAAAACCAAAGAGGTCGACATTTCAAATGACGACCGACCAAAATTAGCTAAGATTGGTGATTATTGGAATGAGCAACAAACTGCCGAAAGAGT
>LPNX010427207.1:299887-336721 GCA_001517045.1 Pseudotsuga menziesii | reverse complement strand
AGACTTCATAGGACCATTCCCTGTCCCAGCCCAACGATCAGGTGCAAGATATATCATCACTGCAGTGGAATATGTTACTAAATGGGCAGAAGCAGAACCTGTTGGGACCTGTTCAAGTGAAGTAGCTGCTAAATTCATCTATGAAAAAATCATCACGAGATTTGGATGTCCACTCACCTTGATCAGCGACCAAGGATCACACTTTGTTAACAAAACTATCAAAAATCTAACCGACAAGTTTCACATCGACCACCGACGTAGTACAACATACCACCCTCAGTCGAATGGTGCAATTGAAGCTTTCAATAAAACACTGACAAAAGGACTGACTAAAATATGCAGTGCTGCCAAAGATGATTGGGATGAGAAAATTCCTGCAGTCTTATGGGCATACAGGACTGCGTATAAACGGTCGACCGATCAAACACCCTTTCGACTGGTATATGGACAGGAAGCAGTCGTCCCTCTACACTTCAGACAACAGACACCTATAGTTGCACAACTACTACATGTCGATATCGAGCATGCAAGGAAGGATCGACTATTCCAACTCAGTAAGCTGGAAGAACATAGAGTTATGGCTATTCAACACCAGGAAATTCACAAACAACAGCAGAAAGCATGGCACGACCGTAACATCAGGAACAAGAACTTATTGGTCGGTGACCGTGCTTTGCTCTATAACAGTCGAGTAAAAGGAAAGCCGAAGAAATTACACACCGAATGGATGGGACCCTATGTTGTCGAAGAAATAAACCCCAATGGTTCAGTCCGACTAAAAACATTGCAGGGTCAAGTATTTCGGAAGCTTGTCAATGGAGCCCGACTTAAACGGTACAGGGCCTAAAAAAAAAAATAAAAAAAAAAATCATATAACGGTCTTAACTGACACCAAAAACTGCATACAAAGTTAGAAATAGCCCACAAATCAACACAATACACTCATAAACCACCATCATGACAGCCACTCACCCCTTCGACAACCGACTTCATTTCCATCGACCATCTTCATCGACCGACCAGGTCGACCGTTCTCACCACCGACACCGACCGTCGACCTGGAGCATCCCATCCCGCATTAATGGCCTCGAGCCCCGCCCCAGATTCACGAAATCGCACTCGAGTGTTGCAGTTGGACTGTCAAGTCCGCCATTAATTCACCCAGTTTGACAATCCACTCCACCCGCGCCTATAAATAATGGACATTCCACAGTTCATTCACCACACCACGTACCTACAGAGCATTTGAACTCCCAGACGACTGAAAATTGCGAACCTTGTAAGAATTCCGACCAATCTATTCAGTCAGAAACCATGGCACCCAAACGCACCAGAGCTGCGGCTAAGGCCCAAGAACTTCAGGAAGCAGACTCACCCTTACTCCAGCGACTAAAACGAATCCAAAACGTGAAAGTCCAGGAGGGTCCGTTTCAAAAGCTGTGGACGGATATTCAAGAATGGGCATTTGAAGACCGACGAATCACCCAGGAGGCTGAGAAAGTTAAGCATAGCACCATATATTCTTATGCAAACGCACCTCTGATGGCCAGCTTCACTGATACGAAGGAAGCCGCGGTCAAATTCATTATCAGTCGTTACCACAACGGCCGATTTTACTTTGACCGATCGGTCGACATCACTGGAGATGTTATCTCCCGACTTACTGGTTTGTCAAACCAGGGTGACCCGGTCCCCATTGGGATCAAGGAAGGGATAGTCGAATGCCTTACAGGTTCGGCGTCGGGTAAAAACTCCAAGGGTTTGATGATCAGTCAGATCGATGCACGAACACCACAGATCATGGTGAAAATCATCGCCATTACTCTCACCTTGGCTGGTCGCAGCAGTGACCTCAAATTGGAAATGCTGGATGCCGTCGAAAAAATTGCAACCGACGGACGAATCTTCAGATGGGCAGACTACCTCGCAGACTTGGTCAAAACCATATGCGAGCGCTGTCATGAAACAGGAGGTATTATCAAATTCCCCTCCTTAATCATTTGGATTGTTATGTACTATATATGCCCGGAAGGCAGTCCCGTCTTCCGAGAGCCGACTAGATTTGAGATGCACAGGTTCAAACCCTTTTCCCAAAAAGGAACTGTGCATGAACTAAACCAAGGCAAGGTATTTCTGGAAAACTGGTTCCAGCAGCTTAAGCTGCGAATGACAAGGTGGAGGGTGCCCCAGAACATCCGACGAAACCTCCCAGCCGACTCACACATCCAGCTGGAGCTCGACCATACATTAGTATGGTCCTAAAACACTCAGGATTCAAATGCCCGGGACCTAGACTACTATCCCACAGTCGACCAGATCTTTCGGGAGCTGTCTAGACAAGCAAAAACCAAAATTCAAGTCCCGGAGGCTGCAAAACAGGTCGACTTCTCTATAGTCGAACCTCTGACCGACCAGGAGAAAGAGGAAGATTATGAGCTGCACTTGTATATTAGCACCTTTGTGACGCAGGATACTCCGACCGGAACACCTGGTCGGGTGCACTTAACAGTGAAGCACCCGACTGCACCAGTAGTGGACCCCCCGACAGAGCAACATCAGACACCACCACCAGCACAACAACCAGTACAACAAACAGCTCCTCCGGCTACTCAGACTGTCGACCCCGCTCACAACCCGACAGGGGAAGTCGAGGAAGACAACCCTGAATATGCTGTGTCTCGGAGCATTATCAAGAAACTAGCGAAGGAGATAGCCATTGCCAGAAGGAACATCAAACTGTAGAAACGTCAGCAAGGCAAAGGTAAGCGTAAGCTTGTCCTTGCTGACTCCACCGACGACGACGACGAACTGGCAGCATCAGCACTCAATATTGTCGAGGATGCCCAAGCAAATAAGGTAACTGTTGAAACCCAGTTTCAACGTTTTGTTGAAGCAGGAGCACCGGAAGGTCGGCCAAAGAAGGCCAAAACAACACCACTGTCTGAAGATGTGGTCGACCTGGTGATGACTCCTCCCCCTCCATCTCCCACTAAAATAGTCGAGGAGCAAGCACCAGTGCAGCAGGCCGACGTTTCCCCCGAAGTCTTTGAAAGAGTTATCCCTGAGGCACTTAGAGCCAGGGCAAGCTCGGACAATGAGCTTAAAGCCTTCTTTGCAACACTGCCTGCACTGTTTAAATCGGCGCAGACAATCAAGACAACAACTCCCCTAAAAGCAAGCAAAAAGACATATGCCCACCAAACAAAAGTATTTACAAGGGTTCGAGAAGGTGGCGATGTATCAGGCATTGAACAGACCTTCACTAACTACTGACCGCAAGAAGACATTATGTCTTCTGACCACATTTCTTCCCCTTCACCACTAGGATTAGGAAACCCACCATCCCCACCTTCACCACCATCATCACCACCTCCTGATTCACAACCAAAATCACCATCATCATCACAGCCGGAGGTGGACATACCACCTCCCCAAACACAAAAACCCCCGACCACTGAACCAACCCCTCCGACACAAACCCCTTCGACCTCTGATCCACCTTCCACTTCTGCAGGTCCTCATGACAAACCAACAGAGCAAGCAAAGGAGACAACAGAACCTCTTCCTAGACCCGATCAGCTAAGGATTAGCTTACGGGATGCAAGCTCGTTGACCGACTCAGAGGTCGGCCACTTACTCAACACCCTAGCAAAAGAGTCGAAGAGGAGGACGACCAGACTAAGGAAACAACTCAAGGATAAGGAGACAGAAGAAGTCGAGTTCCTCGACAAATGCAGGTCTCTTGCTCAATCCATTGTTCCAGGCCCTTTCGAAGTAGCCACAGATCGACCTTTGGAGAGGGCATATCAGATATTTGAAGGGATGGTCTCGACCATCCAGACACACCTCCAAGACACCAAAGCAGAATAGAAGGAAGAAACCGCCCGACTGTTGTTGGCCCAACACATTGCATTTTCAGAGGCATACAAGGTCTTACAGGACCATATGGAGGAATCTATTGTCACTGAGGAAGTACTTAGAGATTGGCTGACACACTATGGACAGGTATACCAGCAGACAAGACAAACCAGACAAGGCATCCAAGCTCTAGAAGCTCGGAAGTCTACAGAAGCTGAACTAAGGCAGACCGTCGAAGAGCAGATTGTCATGGAAACCAACAAGCTGCAGAAATTAGAACGTGAGGCCCATCAGTGGGTTCAACAGGCTCTACCTAACGTGGAGAAAGTTGACAACCTCTGTCCCCACATAAAGAGACTCCTCCAGGCTGCAGACGAGCAAAATCAAATCTTGGGCTCGACCATGGAAAACATAGCAGAAAAATCCATGTCTGAAAAGATGTCGATCCTGTCAAGTCTCACTACCTTGACCATCGATATCGAGAAGGCATTACAGAGCTGGACCGACTTTCAGCATCAATTGGCCATCACAGCCCCAGCCATCGTCGAAGTATGCGTTCAGTGACGGCCGACCATCCGCCTACATAGTCCTCAACAGGAGCAAGTCTGAAGGGTTCGACAGGATTTCAATTTTGGTACCTCCCTCTTTCTTCGGGACGAAGAAATGTTTTGTTTGTGGGGGAGATGTAGAAGGAGCAAGTCGACATAAGTCGACTTGAACGAAGACCGACTTAGTCGATCAGCCGACTAAGTCGAGGGACTGACTTAGTCGATCAGCCGACTAAGTCGAGGGACCGACTTAGTCGATCAGCCGACTAAGTCGAGGGACCGACTTAGTCGATCAGCCGACTAAGTCGGTCGGCTGAGTAAACACAGTGATTAGAGTCTGTTAACTAATAGTCGTGTCGGTTCGGTGAACCGACAGGTAGTTATGATTGTAAATGTTGTAACCTGTATATATTAGGCTGTTGAGCCTCACAAGAACTAAGTTCAGTTCTTGGCTTTGTATGATCTATTAAGAATAATATAATCTGTTCATCCTATCTGTTCTTGTCTCTTGTACCTGTGTATATTCTGTATGTATTACTGGTAACCTTATGTGATCTGTGAGATTACAACAAATCTCGAATTGGTTTTTTTTTGTTAAGAGTCATGATGAAGATACATGACTGTTAGATGAAGAGATATGTTTGACGGTATTTAAATAATGATTTAAAATTTCAAATGATTGTCTTAGTACATTCTATTGAGAGACCTATCGGTGTACAATTTTGAGATCAATTTATCATATAAGGGAGGTTGGGAGGTGCTAGGGCAGGCTATATACTTGAAAGGGTGTTGTTCAGGAATAAACACCCTTGTAACATAGGATCTGGGGTTACCAACTTACTTCTAAAACTTGCAGACAATCAGCTTTAAAGTATAGAAAGGAAATAGGAAGAGATGTTGGACTCACCCGATTATCGACGGTTGATCCAAGCTTTGTCTTCTCTAGCTTTGCTTCTCTCCAAAGCTTTGAGGGATGCACCTCCTTCACCTTCAAAGAGAAAATTCTCCAAATACAATCTTATACATGTATATATGACAGGTTAGATAAACAACATATATAGTGCTTAATCAAATATATTCATCAACTGTGATACATGAAAGAGACTCAACACAAAGTTGGAAGAAGAATTCTATTTATTAACAATCAGTGAATGAGATAAGTGTACAACCCAACGCCTGAGACAAGGACTCCTCTGCAACCAAAGGACTCTGATTTCTACTGCTCTAAAGACTTCTGAAGATATACCACCAGCATAACTTTGCTCTCCAAGATTGATTGATTAATGCGCTCCCCAAGGCCTCTATTTATACTTTGGGAAATAGAGCAGTTTCGAAGGTTAAGGAGGTTGAGACAATTGAGATGGTTAATGATTATGTCTCAACTAATCTGCATTAATCGTGTTTTATATTATTTAATGTTGAATGGATGTGTACATGACTATTGATATAGGCAACCCGTGTATGACACACGAGTTGCTTTAAGGGAAACTCGCGTACAAATCTATACGCGGGTTGCAATGAGAATAGTCGCGTATAGTACGTGGGTTCTCAACAGATATAGTCATGTATGTACGTGAGTTTCAGTGGAGATAGTCATGTATGGCAATAAACACGTAGAAAATTAAAATGGAAAGCTGGTAAAAGGGTAAATGCATCTCATATCATGCCCATCTACAGTGTTTAGGAAAACTTCAATCCTATAGTGTCTTTTTGTGTACCAACATCTGGAAAGTCGGCACTTGAATGGAGAAGTGCCATTTGGGTTGATAACAGATGCCCCCTAATGTGTGAGGTCAGAGGGAAGCGATGGCCGAAATACATTATAATCATCATCATTGGAGAACTCATAAATCCAATGGAGCAGAGGTAGTACCTGAAACAAATACATAATAATGTCATATACAAAGTCATATCTAAGGATGTTATGTTCAATATACTGGAACACTAGCTCCTTTACAATATTTGAGTACATCATATAGTACAGGTACAAGACCACGTATATTACAAAGGTGGATCGAAGCCACAATATACAATAATGATGAGTCTTCAAAGATCTGGAAGGTATGTAAATAGATACAACATAATCTTGCGCAACTTAGTCCATATATAGGAAACTAAGGTCTTCATAAACAATCCCAAAGAACCAGTACAATCCAAGCCATGTGAATAGATGTTATTGAAGGCAAACATGGAGCGGATTCAACAAATTGTCAATCAATAGGTGATAATTAACAACTGAAGCAAAGGAATTCACCCATAATGAAAGTGAATCCTGAGGTATGATTGTCAAAACTATAGGTCTTTGTCGTCAGGAAGTGCTGATGCAGAACCATACTATGATAAGGAAGGCAATAGATCCTCCAACGGATCACAAGAGTGACTAGGAACTGGGTAAAATAAGGGAGACACAAGAAATAATAGATACAACAATGATGGGATCAGGATATAGATCAGACATGGGGTTAAATCCTTGAGCAGTGAGCACGACACAGAGGTGACCCAAGGTAGCTTTTAACTTTATAGATAGAACAACTAGACTTATCTGTCATGTAGGAGACATGATCAGATTCCCCAGGTAGAACTGATAAGAGGAGGAGTAAGAAACTCGAAGTAATAGCTGAACTGAAAGTGAACACTGAGACATGAGTATCAGAAAAAATAGAGGGTGTTGTGTTTAAGGATGACATGCTGCCACTAACTGAAAAACCAAAAGAAAACTTCTTCCTTACCTTCCCTGTTGAATTTTAACGAGTCCAGGAAATTCAACTCAAATCTCTCTTCATTTTTTGCAAGCGTGAAGAGAAGAGGGAATAATGCTTGATAGTGTCACTGATTCGTGGATTTTATGAGCCCGAACTAGTACATGCTCACTTGGTATTTTCATATTTAGAGAGTCTGAAAATTCCAAAGAAGACTCCAGGGGGGTCCTTTTTTGTCTAATTTAGTCTCCTGAGGCCGGAAAAGTATAAAACATACCACAAAATAACTCTCTTAACCTCCGTAGAAGAAAAGGTGAACCTTTTTTGTACTTAGTCAGGGAGGTACGAAAAAGATTAAATTACCACCTACCCAACGCTCCTTCAAGAGCAGCATATAGCTTGAGTTTTACGAGTGTGAAGGAAAGCAAGATCACTCGGAAAGATCCATTTGAGTACAAGAAATGGGGCTTACAACAATAAACTTGATGCTTTGTTCTTAATGTTTAACAAGCATGAAAAAGACACAAAGTACACTTGAAATCTTTTTCATGTTTAGGTCCAGAGCACGAAAAACAGAAAACTGAGCTCATACTGGGTGTTCCTTTTCCGTAAATTTAGTCCCTCATGTCTGAAAAAGTGATAAACCTGTACCTGAGAATACTCTTCTCAATTCCATAGAAAAGAGAGTGATCATTTCTCATATTATTCCACATGGTCCGAGAAAGAGATAACCTACCACCAATGTGGATGCCCATTCATGTATTCTTAATGATCTTGAACGGACAAGTTAACTCAGCAGTCAAGTCTGTTTTAAGGAGTCAGACCTGAGCCTAAATAAACTCCATAAGGGAGGGGAGTCCTATAAAGGGATAGCTTGTAAAAAGAGACCAAAATGAAGCTCAATTTGGTGTGAAAAATAGCTAAAAAGATTCCCCCGTACCTAAGACAGCTGGAGCATGAGTATCGAAAGACAAGATAGGTTCTAAATGGAAATACTCATGAGAGGAAAGCCCTATCCACGGAAGAACAATGGTAAAGACAAGGAGCTAATGGTTAAAAATACCATAGTCCGTGGTCAGAATGTTAATTGCTAGATTTAAGATGGAGTAGGTATAAATGTAGAATGCATGTGAAACGACAAAAAACCATCCTATATAAGCAAAAAACACCTTAAAACGATGATAAACCTATTACAAAAAAAAAAGAATACAGTATTAGTTTTATAAATTATGAACTATAGGGAAAAAACCCACTTGAAAAATAAATTTTCTATAAATAGTTCCAAACATAAATAAAAACTCACCATTTGGATTTTTAACCATAAAAGACAAGTTTTCACCTCTACCTTCAATTGCTCAGTGTGGACAATCCGGTGGACCATTTCCAAATCCGCAAGTGTTAGGTAATACTACACTCCATGCTCTTTAATTTGATCCAAGCAATTATCAAAATTAAGCCCTAATTTTATATTTTTAAGCACCCTCAACAAAGAAATGCTGTGTACACGGGTTTGCTATATTGAAAGTCGCATACACGCGTTCTGTATGCGGGTTTCCCGAAGGACAGTCCTGTATAGTACATGACATGCCTTAGTAGATAGTCGCGTACGCTGCTTGAGGTGGAAAAGAAGCATATATGGTCAAAATTTTGAAATTTTATATGAAACTAAAGGTTTTTAATTGCTTGTTTACTAGGTTGAAAGATGGTGCTTGAGTGGAGGGAGCGTGAACATGAAGATATGGACCAAGAAACACTCCAAGATGCCCCTACCATGAATGTTTTATGTTCAAGTGGGTTGTTAAATTTTTTCTGTACATCACCTATGCGGGCCAATGTCCACCTCTTAGAGTTCCTGATAAATTATTGGGATCATGACTTGGGCATGTTTGACCTTCAAGGTGAGTCCTTGGAGATTACTTCAGAGGATATCTATTTCATTGCCGGTCTATCACAACAGGGAGTTTCGGTAAACTTGGAAGGAACCGACAAAGGTGGTGACCCACTAAGTGTCCGAAACTATATTGATATATACTGCGCACCAGGTACACAAAAGAGGGGTAGCTGCATCCCTATTGTGCACATACGTGATCTTCCTCTACAGGTATTGACAAGTACTATAGTGAGGGTTGCAGGGTCATATTCACTTCACCTTGCAACATGGAACCAGATGAGATTAGTAGTGGATTGTATGCAGGGGGGCCTATATGACTGGTGCTCGAGAGTGATCCTGATTATGAGAAAACAACTCTCTGACTGCAAGAGAGGAAGGAGGAAGAATTTCAGATATTCTAGCATACTATTAGCCTTCTTCTTTGAGGGAGTGTCGAGATTGAGCCCTGCAGTACCCTTGCCAGTTTGTTCTCCTCGTCAGCCTAGGCTGAGTATATGGGGATATATCTTCCTCCTCAAGGGAGGTGGTGGCTCAGTGCAGAGTGCCTATGATGACGAATTCTACTTTTGGTGGGAGCGACAGTTGGCAGCACTAGAGTAGTTTCCATATGCTGGAATGGATTTTTGTGGTGATGTAGACCTCGTCCTCCCTCCAAGAGGAGCATGGGGAGAGTTAGGTAATTTTTATTTTCAAATTTTTATGAATTTTAAAATGTAGAGATATATACATATGATAAGAGTTCTAATTCTTTTAAAATGTCAAAATGCGGATATTGGACCAGTCTGCCCTGAAGGGAATCTACACATGTATGTGTGTATTGTCTTGGGAGAAGACCAGGGGTTGACTAGGGTTCTGGAGGGGAATCTGGCCAGGCTTACCCAGAGAGTACCCACCTTATGGATTGAGCACATCCCAGCCATCATGCAGGAGTTCATGGTTGGTGTACCACTTGTTTGGATACACCTTCTGAGGCAGGTAGCTAGAGCAGTATTAGTATACATAGATGTTGTTGAGGCTTCTGAAGAAGCCAGAGTGCAGGGAGACCGGGGGGACCAAGGTGGTCCAGCTTAGATCTAGGGAATTTGATGGACTTTGATCCATATTTTGTATATTTTTGTATATTATACAATTATGACTGGATCATAGACTCTACCTATCTATATGGACAGATATTCATATATATATATATATATTCAGTTTATTTACAAATGTTTTTTATGTGTTTGTTGTATATTTTTATGAAAAATGTGTTAAATTCCAATCCAAGATGTAATTAGCATATGCATCAGTTAATGAATTTTGATTCCTTGGAATATGATTGAATGTAATGAACTCAAAATTTCTTTCCAATAACCTAACTTGCATAAACTTACGCAATAGAATAGGGTTCCGCACCTGATAAGTCCGATTGAGCTGGGAAACAACTAGTTGAGAGTCCAATCGGACTTTCAGCTGGGTTATACCACATGACAAAGCATCCCATAGAAGCTCAATGACGGCCCTATATTCAGCCACATTATTGGAAGCAAGACCTAGGCAAGCGCCTCTTGAGGCAACTAGCTGTCCTAAGGGCGAATAAATAACCCATGCAGCCGAAGCTAAATTACAGTTGTGGAGACTGGCACCATCAATGAAACCTACGAACCTCTCGAAAGACATCTGAAACAACCGGCAAATGGTATAAAAAACACAAACCGACGAACTAGTGTACATAAAAATACATACAATAAAATACAAAAAATGCTAAGCCTAAGCATAGTACGTTTTCAGGTAGAGCCCATTTCTAAGCTCAGGCAGCTTAGTCCCATCAAAATCAATTAATTCATATGCACCCTTCTTTAACACCTTTGACATGACATACGGTCCCAACCACATAGACCTGAAATTTCTGTTCGGGTACACAGGGTACTCCTAAAATACCGAACACCTTCAGCAACCGCTTCACACAAATAGATCACAGATCAACACACCGATGTTTTTCACGTGGTTAAAACCCTCGAGAAGGAAATAGTCCATGGCCCCAGCCAAATAGCTACTTGGAGCAATTTATTATGCAAAAGAAAGAAAGTTACATGAGCTTCTCATAATCGATCAACTAGCCAAGGACCCTCTATGCTCTTTAAATAGAGATCATAGACCAATCGGGTGTTAAGCCACGGATCAATGGTAGGTATGATATAAGAGAAGTTGAACCGTCATATCACTCTATGTCTAGAACATATCATGACCGTCGGATTAGAATATTTACAAATGCATACTAATGCATACTAAAGAAACACACTTTTACCTAACAGATATATTACACAAGTTGATCTTAACTAACTCCTAAGTGTCTAAATATCCTAACATCCCCCCTTAAGAACAACTTGGGATAGGATTGAAGGATTTACAAAAGTGACACTATTAGGAGAAGGAAGGAGGCATTAGAGCCTATCCCCCCTTAAGGACACATTCCTGAACTCCTAACATAGACCGAAGTTTAGAAAAATTCGCTTCTGTAAGAGACTTGGTGAAGATGTCTGCAACTTGATCATCTGTAGGGCTATAGAGAACTTCAACAACACTATCATGAACAAGATTTCTAATGAAGTGCATGTGTAGCTCAATGTGTTTGCTGCGCTGATGTAGAACTGGATCTTTGGCAAGCTTGATGGCACTTTTATTGTCGCACCAAAGTGGAGTAGGCTTCTGCTGCTCAAATCCAAACTCTGAAAGGATCTATCGAATCCATAAAGCTTCCTAACTGGCATTAACTGCAGCTTGATATTCTGCTTTTGCTGAAGAAAGAGCAAGTGCTTGTTGTTTCTTACAAGCCCAAGTGATAGGTCCAGATCCCAGACTGAAAACATAACCTGCAGTAGACTTCTAATCATCAGGATCGTCTACCCAATCTGAATCAGTGAAACCAACCAACAAAGGTTTTCCCCCTTTACTGTAATGAATCCCAAACTGAATTGTACCTCAAATATATCGAAGTATTCTTTTTGCAGCTTTCCAGTGACTTTCATGAGGAGTTTGCATATAATGGGCAACATGACCAACGGCAAAGGAAAGGTCAGGACGGGAATGAGTCAAGTATAAAAGACTACCAACAAGCTGATGATACAAGGTGGCATCTACTTTAGGGGAAGTACAAGTGGCAGAAAGTTTGACTCCAGACTGGAAGGGAGAAGGGGTTGGTTTACAATCTTCCCTGTGGAAGCGACGAAGAAGGTCACAAGCATACTTAGATTGGGAAAGAAAGATTCCTTCTTTGGTTTGCAAGACTTGGAGACCAAGAAAATAATGCAAATGTCCTAAGTCTGACATTTCAAAATTTTGCTTAAGACTAGATTTCACATGGGTTATAAGTTTAGGGTCACTACCAGTAAGGATAAGATCATCAACATAAAGAACAAGTATGATGAGATGGTTTCCTACTTTCTTGGTATGGACATTGGGGTCAGAATGGCATCTACAAAAACCAGTGTCAAGGAGAAAGCTATCCATTTTGGCATACCAAGCTCTAGGAGCTTGCTTAAGGCCATATAAGGATTTCTTAAGGAGACAAATAAGGCTAGAGTTATCCTGAACATATCCAAGAGGTTGTTCCATGTAAATTTCCTCATGTAAATCACCATGTAAGAAGGCAGACTTGACATCCATTTGATGGACTTCCCAGTTATGTAAGGCTGCAAGGGAAAGAACAAGGCGGATGGAGTTCATTTTTGCTACAGGGGCAAAGGTTTCATTGTAGTAAATCCCTTCAACTTGGGAAAAACCTTTGGCAAAAGTCTTTAAACACTTCCATCTGATGCATACTTAGTTGTTGCAATGAGCGATAATTTAAGTGACCAAATCGCTCATGCCAAAGTTTGATTAAGTTATCACTATGAGCAACGAAAACTGAAGGAAAAGGTGATGACCCAAAGTTGTTAAATTTGTACAACCTGGTAATATCATCAACAGTTCCAGTAGCAAGGACATTTTGAGGATTTTTAAAATCCTTGATTACAACTTGGTAAGGTGTAAACGTCACAGTTTTACCTTCACCTGACTGAGCAATTTGGTAGACTGATAACAAATTGCAGGAAATTTTTGGAACACATAGTACATCACTGAAATGACCATTTTCTACTAGAACTGTTCTAGATCCTACAACACTTAGAGATCTATCATCACCAACAAATATTTGTTTGGTGTTACATTCATGCATAGTAGAAAAGATGGATTTATCCTTAGCCATATGATAAGATGCTCTAGAATCAATGAGCCATTCAATTGAAGTAGAAGAAGCAGATATGGTATAAGAGTAACCAGAAGCACAAAGTGCATGTCCATGAGAGGTAGATTCTAAAGACGGATCTAGGCTGATGTGGTGCTTCTTCATTGCTGCTTCTAAGGCTCCCATCTTCTTAAAACACTTAGATTCATCATGATTATCTTTCCCACAAAAATTGCAATGACGCTCAGTATTCTTTCCTTTTTGCTTGGTTCCTTTGTCATTTTTTAAAGAAGGAACTTACTAAGAAGGTTTGGGACCCTTGTTGTTTTGCTTATTATTGCGAAAATTCTATTTCTTGGGAGGCTTGGACTTTTCTTTCTGTTGGGACAATAAGGCTTTCCTAGATGTATCTGCATTGTTAATTATTCCAAGATGAATGAGTTTATCTTGTTCTCTAATTAAGGAATCACAAAATGATTCAAGGCTAGGCTCTTGATAGCTAGCTGCAGTCAAGGATTCTTTCATGGAGTAGAATGTAGATACAAAAACAGAATATGCAGGTCCAAGTTTTGAAAGAATATGATAAATACATTGTTTGTCTTCTTTCTTAATCTTGCATTCTGCACATAATAGTTTAAGAGTTTTATACTTAGATAAATAGTCTTGAATGCATGAAAAATCATTTGGATTCAAGGAAAGCAACTCATTCTCAAGTTGATGACCCCAAATTTCATTGTGTTTACCAAAAACAGATTCCAACTTTTTTCAAGCGAGATTCGGTTCGTCAATTCCAAATATGTGGAATCGCAAATCAGTAGAGATGGACATCCCAATAAATCCACGAGCTTCATCACATCTATTTGCCCATTTAATTTTCTTATCATCATCAGTGGGTTATGTTTCTTTCCCTGAGGTTATCCTAAAAAGTCCCCTACTTCACAAAACATCCTCCATACAAAATTTCCATGAGAAATAGTTAGAACTTGTAAGTATAATATCAGAAGGGGTGGCCATACTATAAAATAATAATTGAAGGAACAAAAACTAATTGTCTGAATGCAAAGAGATAAAAAAAATATGCGGTTTTAAAAAAAACAACACTTAAAACTGATTCTGGATGATGAAGATATGCTTGATCAAAGAAAAAGTTGAATATGTCCCCAATAGTGATGTGGCAGATATGAATTTTGACCAACTAAAAAAAGAAACCCCCTCTTCCCAAGATCAACCCTTGACAATCACTTTTACAATAAAGTTGCTTTGAAGTGAATCAATTTTGTAGAATAAATGATGTTCACTTTTACAATAATGTGACTTTTAAATAGTGCGGCAATAAATTAAAAGACTTAAGTGACTCACTTTTATTTTATTTTATTTATGTGAGATGCACTTTTACAACAAGATAACTTGAAAATAGAAAATGCATGCACTAAAAAGTAGCTTAATAAGACTTGAACTCAAGACCTATTAAGTAATAAAACAACTTTGGACCAAGTGAGCTAAGTTTAAAAGGTACGTAAAATAATGGAAAGAGGAAGGGTTTTTTTTTTTTTTCTAACTCTTCTCTCTCGTTCTCCGTGCTTGCTTTCTTTTCCTACAAATCACAAAAAAAACGAAAAACAAAAACAAAAAAACTTTTCCACACAATGGGGTTAGATCTTCATTAGCTTACCCAAAAAGTCTACGTTTTCAAATTTTCTCGTTGTTTCTGATTTGCTGTGATCGCACAAGGTGCATAGCGAAGAGCATACGTAGCCGAGAAAATAAGAAAAAAAAACTTTCCCTTACTGTTTCTGATTCGTCGCGATCGCGGAAGGTGCATGGAAAAGAGCATACACACTCAGGGAAGGAAACAATCCGAGACTAAAACAAAAAAAAATCTAATAATAAACTGATAAAATATGAGAGATTTACAAAAAACAAATCCGTCACTATAACATTATACCTTCAGATTTGCCGAAATGGGTGTTTCTGGAGCAAATGGAAATGGTTTTCGGTGAAATGAAAACTATTTCCCAATGGAAATGGTGCTCTGGACACAATGGAATAGCTTCCACATGCCACAAATGTATAGAAAATCTAGAACCAGAAACCCTTTCAAATTTTCGGCAACACCGGTTCCAGATCTTGATCAAAACCGAAAGCGACTCTTCATAAAAGCTCTGATACCATGTTCAGGTACACAGGGTAATCCCAAAAGACCGAACACCTTCAACAACCACTTCACACAAATAGATCACAAATCAACACACCGATGTTTGTCACATGGTTAAAACCCTTGAGAGGGAAACAGTCCACGGCCCCAACCAAATAGCTACTTGGAGCAATTTATTATGCAAAAGAAAGAAAGTTACATGAGTTTCTCATAGTCGATCAACTAGCTAAGGACCCTCTATGCTCTTTAAATAGAGATCATAGACCAATCGGGTGTTAAGCCACGGATCAATGGTAGGTATGATCTAATAGAATTGAAACCGTCGGATCACTCTATGTCTAGAACATATCGTGACCATTGGATTAGAATATTTACAAATGCATACTAATGCATACTAAAGAAACACACTTTTACCTAACTGATATACTACACAAGTTGATCTTAACTAACTCCTACGTGTCTAAATATCCTAACACTTTCTTGCCCCTAAGGGTTCTTTGTCTTGGTCCCAGAGCAATACAAGTTCCCCTTCAGAGAAAATTCGAGGCTTGACCAACTTATCATATTGGATCTTGACCCTATTTTTATGAGCTTGGTTTGCTGTCAGCGCATCTCTACATTATTCATCAAGGTGTTCTAAATGTAATAGACATTCTTCAAGCTCAGTCATATCCGGTAACCCATGAATAGCAATTTTCAAAGATGATATTTCACATTCAATTGGGGTAACAGCTCCCACTCCATGGATGAGTTGGAAGGGTGAGAAACCCATAGCAGTTTTTACATTGGTTCGATACGCCCAAAGAGCAGGGTACAACATGATATGCCAGTTTGAACGGGCTGCATTAATAATATGTTTGAGGATAGTTTTCAAAGTTTTATTAACAGCCTCGACCTTACCATTGGCTTGAGGATAGAACGAGGATGAATGTTCTTGTCTAAATCCTAGCATAGTGGTCAGTGCCATCATCATGCTATTTTGAAAATGACTGCCATGGTTAGTGACAATCACCTTGGGTATACCAAATCGTGCTATAATTTGATTGAACACAAAAAAAGATGTAGTTTCCCTGTCAGCTCTAAAGGTGGGCATGCCTCTGCCCGTTTTGTAAAATAATCCACAGCGACAATGATATATTTGTGCCCCCCAGTCGAGGCTGGGTTACACATCACGTAATCAATCCCCCACTTCATGAAGGGGCCCACTGAGATGATGGGAAATAACGGAGTGGGATGTGACCGCATCTTCCTGGTGTAAAGCTGACAAGGATGACAACGCTTCACGACTTCCACACAATCCTTAAAGATCATGGGCCAGAAATAACCGGCACGTAATATCTTCTGGGCCGTAGCTAACCCAGATAAATGACCCCCACATGCTCCACTATGGGCATCATTTAGGACAATATTCGCTTCCTCATGGGTTAAACATCGATGCAAAACAGAATCTACCCCCCTATGGTATAAAGTATCTCCTATGATGAGGTAGTTCTTGGCATGTAGGCGTAGTTTACGTCGTTCTTCCTACGAGAAAGATACAAGATACTTCAAAGTCTGGAGATAGATAAGTATATCTCCATACCAGGGATCAGTGGTGGAAATCAAAAAGATGTGCTCATTTGGGAATGAGTCTTCTTCAATGACTACATCTTCTTCCATTACAAATTCTGCAATAAGCTCAACAAAAACTAAGGATTTTTTGGATTTGGAAAACTGAAAATCCAAGTCAAACTCTTGGAGAATGACTATCCATTTGTTGAATTTGCCTCCAACTATCCGTCGGGACAAAACATATTGAAGAGGATTTACATCTTCCACTACCATTGTAGTCCTTAGTAAAATGTAGTGACGTAACCTCTGAACAACATAAACAACTACTAAGGCCAACTTCTCGAAGTGGGAGTACCTTAGTTCAGGTCTAGCTAAAGCATGGCTAAGATAGTAAACAACATGCTCTTGGAGCCTATCATCCTCCTAGACTAGGACCACCCCTATGGTCGACTCAGACGCGGCCATATACAATATAAAATCCCTAGAGTAATCTGGCGGATGTAACAATGGTGCCGACAACAAATCGTTTTTCAATGCCTCGAATGCAAGTTGTGCAGTTTCATCCCATACAAATGGGGTGTCCTGTTTTAGCAGTGGCATCAAACCCTTAGTAATCTTGGCATAGTTTACAATGAAACGTCGAAGAAAATTGGACTTTCCCTGCAGGTTCTGAAGTTGCATGATAGAATTAGGAGGAGGCAGATTTACAATGGCGTCAACTTTTAACGAATCCACCTGAATGCCTCTATTAGAAACAATGAATCCGAGCAGTCTCCATGAATCAACACTATACACACACTTGTGGAGATTCAAGCAGATTTTATAGTATCTGCATCATTCAAATATCAAACGTAGGTGATCTGGATGGTCAATCATCTTACAAGAATGAGCAGGAAGATCATCAAGGTAGGGTTTGAAAATGGATTTGATATCAGGAATAAGAGGTTCTGGTGGCCCCAGTCAAAATTGGGGTTTGAAATATAGGAGCAAGTATCCCTCCGCTAAAAAGGGAAAAGGGAGAGCTCGTGAATAGAGTAGAAACTGGGGTTTGGAAACCTTGACCATAAGGGTTAGTGTTCCCAAACTGCACCCCTACATAATAGGGTGGTGGGCCTACGTATGGAGTGGATGGGGGTATATGCCCCCCATTCCAAGGAAATCCTAGGAAAAAAGCCGAGGATCCTATAGGACCACTCTGGGCAGTGTGTGTGAAGGAGGTTGGAACTGTAGGTACACTAGGAATCCCGGTGACCATACCACCAGAAGCACCTGCTAGGCTTGTGGGAACTAGCGGTTGAACCACTCGGCTCGCTGGAGTTAAGGGTGTAGTATGTATGCTTTATTAGGGGAACCTACCGAGGGTCATAGCCTCCTTCCAGTAGTAGTTGGTAAACATGGTGTAGTAGCATTCTGTCAAAAGAAGTTGATAAAACAAGGAGTCATAGCCTCCTTCCAGTAGTAGCTAGTAAATAGGGTGTAGTAGCATCCTTTTAGCAGTAGCTGATAAAACAGGGGGTCGTAGCCTCCTTCCAGCAGTTGATGGTAAATAGGGTGTAGTACCATCCTTGTCTGCAGAAGCAGGAAAAAACTATTTGTAAATATAATTTTGCAGTAATAGGAAGTATTGGTGGTTTACCTAATTGAGTTTCCATGCTAAATTTGTGTCTAGTGTGTTTTTATTGACCATGTATGTTAATAAGTAAATTAAAAGTGGTTTTAATTGTTAACAGTTATCAATACTGATTCACTTGCCCCCTCTTAGTATTGTCCAATATTCCAACAATTGGCATCAGAGCAACATCCTTCGCTACATTTTAATCACTGGAAGGAAGATCCTATCGAAAACCACTATGGATCAACAAGAAAAGTTAGCCACTAACAAACTTCCATTATTTACGGTAGACAATTATGCATACTGGAGTGTAAGAATGAAGTGACATATAATGTCTCTTGGATACAAAGTATAGAGGTCTGTTGAAAGCGAATATAAAGTACCAGATGGCCTACCTATAGAGAGGGATGAGCTAGACCAATATGAGACCAATGCAAAATCCCTAAATGCAATTTTGAGGGGGTTAACAAATTCAGTAGTTGCAAAAGTCATGCAATGCAAGACATCTAGACATGCCTAGGAAAAACTAAAATGTTTCTATGAAGGAGTTCCCAAAGTCAAAGAGTCTAAACTTAAAACATACAAAGGATAGTTTGAAAGCCTAAAAATGAAAGAGGAAGAAAATATTGCAGAATATCTTCTAAGAGTAGATGAAATTGTTAATGCTATTAGAGGTATTGGAGGAGAAATAAAGGACAAAGTAGTGGTCGAGAAAGTACTAAGAACCCTGCCAATGAATTATGATTTAAAAGTATCCACTCTAGAAGACCGAAATGATCTTAAACTTATGATAGTAGATAAAATACATGGGGTATTCACTGCCTATGAGATGAGAACAAGACAAAATGGATCATCAAAGAAAGAAGCAACATTTAAAGCCTTTTCCAAGAACCAATCAGAGAACCTAGATGATGAAGATGTTATTTTCATCAAGAAACTTCAGAAAGGTACTGGAAAGTACAAAGGAAAGCTACCTTTGAAATTTTTTAACTGTGGAAGGATTGGACATTTTGCCAATAAGTGTTCATACCAAAAACAAGAGGATAGTGATGATGAAGAACCTTGCTGTCATAAGAAATATCAAAAGAGTAATACCATGTACAAAAATAAGTTTAAGAAAAATAAGAAAAACTTCTATTCCAAGGAAGACAAAGAAGATGAAGCGATAAGTGAAGATGTTGAAGTCCTATTCATGGGATTAGAGAGCGAAATATCTGAAGAAATAGAAGGTGTGGTAGATCTAAAAGAATAACTTGTAAGTTCATTTGAATAATTAGGAAAGTATAAAAGGATGTACAAAAAATAAAAAAACTTATATGGCATAATTTGAAGAGAAAAAACAATGATGCCAAAAAAATTATTGTTGACTTAAAAAGGTTGAAAACAATCTAGAACAGTAGCTAAGAAAAAGAATACAAGAATCTGAAAGGCTTGAAGAAGAGATTATGTTCCTTAGAAATACGCTGGATGAAGAAAATATTAAATCAAAGTTTGAGAACAACTCAAAAACTTTAGATGAAATCTTAAGTGTCCAAAGACCATAAAACGATAAATCTGGATTAGGATTTGACAAAGAAAAAAAACCAGGATATTCTTCTTGCACAAACCAAGATGGAAATAAAAGAAGCTATGCTGATGTACTCAAGAGACAAATTAAAAGGGAAGAAAATAATAAATCTTCTCCTCTCTTACAAAGAACATATATGATGCTTAAAAGAACGATGACAAGAAGGCAGCATAAACTATTTTTGGGAAATTGCTATACCTGTAACAATTTTGGACATATGGCTAGAAATTGTAAACTAATGGTTCCTATTGAGAAAAGCATTACACCACAAACTCCCTTCTATAATAAAAATGGTACTAGAAGCAATCCAGAAAGAAGAAACTATAATTCTTTAAATCCTCTACAGAGATATAGTATAGGATACTACAAATGTGGTAATCAAGGACACATTACTAAAAAATGAAAACTAGTATATTCCCATGGATAACACCTCAAAATCACAAGACAAAGAGGAGAGGAAGGATTTGAAGAAGATGGATGATATGGAATGTTCATTAGTTCTATGTGCTGCAGAAAAACAAAATCTATGGCACGTAGGTAGTGGATGCTCAAAACACATGACAAGAGACCCAAATAAGTTTATAAGCCTAAAAGTAAATCAAAAAGAAAATGTCACTTTTGGAGATAATCTATCCTCTAAGATAATTGGGAAAGGTACAATAGCTATTAGAGACAAAAATGAAAGCTGAAAATGTTTTGCTTGTAAATAAATTAAAACCTAATCTTTTAAGTGTGATCCAAACATGTGATCAAGGTGTTGAAGCCCCATGTGTGTATGAGGTTGATTAGGGTGTTTAAGGCTTGCAACACATGAAGAAAACCCAGCCAAAGGATTCAAACAATCCCACACAGGTATTGTTCTATCCTTGAGTTGTTTCAGATGGTAATCTCCCACAGATACTTTAATAGCCTCCACTGGCTTATTGATGGATTTGACCCACAAGGAGATCTGTTTCCTAGAGTGGAAAACACAGAGTTAAGAAAAGAAAAGGAAAACTAAAACCTAACTAGAAATAAGAACCTAACCTAAATCTAAACTACTTCAAAAGGTATTGGATGATTGACAGGTTGTCTTGAGCTGTGTAAAGAACAAACAATTCATCACATTGACAGAAATGTAAATAGAATGAGACTGTACTTATTGAGAATAAAAATTGTTTAATGAAAATTAAATAATAGTAAATTAGAGTTAAACCATTCAAGATAACCTGCAAGCACTCAAGTTAGTTGAAAAACCAACTTATAAGCTATAAAACTCTTACTGCTGAAACATTTGCAGAAATAGATAAAGACAATTCATAAAAGAAATTTCATGAAATTTTATCAATGTATTAATAATTAACAGAGATAAATTAGAGTTAAAAAAACACATTAACCAATTGCAAATGAACCATAGTACTATCTGATCATTTGGAATAAGAAAACTAAAACCATGTCAAAGAAATTTGATAGATCAAGTTACAAAAGATAAGAATTGCAACACTATATTATATTGAGAATTATCTATAACAAATTACATAAAAGGCCTTTAGAAAAAGTTGAAGTATTGTTCAATCCCTTGTATCAGTCTCCCTTCCAAAATTCAAAAGTTCAAGAGCCCTTGATACATCGGAGATCATTTACTTAAATAATTATTACAAATAATAGAATTCCCCCTAAAGGGGATCCAAAAACTAAACAAGGCTAATATCCTAGGAAATCTTTCCAGAATCTCCAAATTCATAGCAGCTCCTCGATATTAGGATAAGTGGCTGATTCTATGCCTAATTGGGCATTACATTTATAATCCTCGACCTCATTCTTAGCCAACTTATGCCAAACTTGGATGTAGACATGGATCTTGCTTTGCATTGCAAATGGTTGTTTGATTAACTGCTCCACGTCGTGTATGCTGATGTGGTCTATTTACTTGATCTTCTACTCCAAGTTATCCCTTCATTTCTCAACTTGCTCGATCATCAGTCCAGGTGGACTTGCCTTTTCAATACGCACCATGGTAGGAAAGGATAAGTCAGTCATGATATTATCAACTGCATACCATCTTCTGCCACATATAGCCTGAGCTTTCTTTATAGCTTCAACTACTATATCATCCAAGTCTTCCCAAGCTCTCAGAATAGTTCTAGCTCTTTTAAACTGAAAAGGAGTGAGAAGAGTGATATTATCAGGACTCTCCTTCATGTACCTCTGCCAATCACTGACTTCATCATAATATTTTGAGGCTTGTTGTCTTTTCTCAATTAGGTCCTCCAAAACCACAAACATCTTGTCAAACACTGTATGAGTCTCAAATATATCAGCTAGAGTTCCAAACAACTCACATACAAAATCAAAATGTTCCCTGTTAGTTCTGATAGCAAGCTCCTTAAACTCTTCTTGTGAAAACTTGGAAAATGAAGATGAAGTTGCACTTGCAGTTGCATCTTCATTTTGCCTCTCTAATACTGCAAGCTTTTGAACCAGAGTGGCATTAGCATTATTTTCTCTCAGTAACTCTACACTGAGAGTAACATTCTTCAATTGAGGTTCATCCTATTTTTCCTCATGTTGTTTCTTGAGATGCTCTAGTGCTTCTTTCAAACTGATAATTTCTGCCTTTTGTTTATCAAACTCTCTATTTAAAGAGTTGATTGCATCCATATTGGAGCCTGTGAAGGCTCTTAGAATAGAAACTGCATCTGTAGCATAGGCTTGTGGATCACTTCATTATGGTGTCCATAAAACTTCATTCGCCATTGAAATATGAATATCATTATGATCTCTGCCCCTCTTCTTTCCTTGTCTCACCACTAATTTCTCAGCTTTACTATATTGATATTCACCTAAAGATGCTACAAAATCTTCATTGAACTCATATCTAACCTCATCAATAGGAGGTATGCTAAGGCTTATTGATATCAAAGATGAAGTTTGAGTTGTGGTTTGAGAAGGTATAGCCATAGTGATATGAGAGGTAGCAGGGGAGGAAGTAACATTCTGAACAAGAGTCACTTCAGGGGTTGAAGAAATGTCCTGAACAGAAGATTCCACAGAAGGAATTTTCACAGTAGTAGCCTTAAGAAATGATGTTGGTGATACTATTGCAATTTTCTTAGAGATAGGGGATGAAACTGAGCTAATTGAAGGAATATGCAATGGTTTTTTAAAAACTGGAGGGACAACAGATGGAGGATTAGGGATATCCATAGGAACATGTATGATTGATTCAGGTAATACAGTGGCATTTTGATAGAGATCAGTCATAGAAGGAGTCACAATATAACCATCAGAAAATGATGATAAAGCCATTATTGATGAAAGAAGTATTGCAGAAGAAGAGGGAACATACTGACAAATAGGTTGAGATTGAGGAAGAGAGGATGAAGGATTGCCATTGCTACCATTGGTGAGATTTTGGAAATCATTACTAGTCTCAACAGTAGCAGGATCAGGAGAACTTCTTCCCTCCTCTTCCTTTGAATTAGTCAGGTCAATAGTAGGAACCAAACTAGAAATCTCTGTCTTCTTTAAAGGATTGTCCTCAACTTGAGTTTGTTCAGGTAGAATCTTTTCAATCACATTGGTTATCACCTGGGAAATTTCAGGTGACTGAGATGTTGCAAATTCTTGTGTATCTAAGGCTGAAGTCATTCTGCTCAGTTTATGCTTTATCTATTCTAAAGTCTACAAATAATCCTTAACTTGTTGTTCCACGGATGTCTGGGGAATTTCTCCCATGGGAGCTTTCCCTTTGTCCAAGTCTGAGCTAGTTCCCACAGATGTATTTTTGGATGCCAAAGCTTCTTTTGTTGCAGCTCGAGCTTCTCTTTCTTCCCTGTCTTTTTCCATCCTTTCCAGGATGTCCAACTCAATAGACCTGTAATGCTTTACCTTGTCCCTGATCTCCTTCTGATACTGCAGGATATGGATTTTCTCTTCTTTTCTCTTAGCCCTTGCCAAGACTTATGAAAATATATCTACTCCCTGATAAATCAAATCATACGGAGTTTCCTCATGAACATAACCTGTTTTGAAATGATTCTGCCTTAGGTGTAAATCAATAATCCCTTTAGGATCGTGTTGTCTTTTGCTTGCAAAACCAAGTTTAAGTGACATGATGTGGTCACTTAGCTCAAATTCCCAAGTATAAGTGGATACACTCAAGGATCCAAGGGTAATGGGAAACCTGGGCCAAGTCATGAATATGGAGCAGAGTCATCGTCGTGACTCGTATTGTTGACAAAGATCCCCAACTTCCAAGTTTGGGCGTGGAGTACCGACATTGGAGGAGGAGGTGTAAATAGAGTACATGGCATAGATGCCTTGAAAATATGAAACATGACATGGCAGACACGCAGACTAGAAATCAAGTCATCCCACTTCTTATGTTCTTCTACTTTAATGAGAAATCAAGTCATCCCACAGGATAAGTAAGACTTATATTGACTTGGAGGAGGAGTGTAATTACTGACAAAGACATGAAAGTTTCGACGTGCTGAAGACTATGTGTAATTATGGAGTGGTGCAGATGGTGTAAAAAACTATACATGGCAAACAATGAGACACACACAATAGAAGTCAAGTCATCACACTTCTACTTTAATAAGAAGACCCTTCACCCTTCAACTTCTTCAATTACATTGCTTTAACATTTTATTATCACTTTTTATTTCTTTAACAATTCTATTAGACCTTGATCTATTAAATTGTATTCAGTATAACAATTCACATTGAAATGGAAAACAACTCTTCCCTCAATCATAGTTTTTTTCAAGTACTTCTACAAGCCCACACATATTCAGTCAACTTGGTGGTGATCTATAAGCTATAGGAAGAGAAAATATAGCAGTTATATTTCTTTTATGTGGGAATCCCAATATTTGTGTTCTCCAATCATAGTGGTGATACTAAATCCTATAATATGCCTTACATTCAATGGTAATGCTCATAAAAGAAGCATTAGATTGCATATCATCAAGAGAAAATTGCTCACCTGTTAATAGATCATCAAGAGAATATTTTTCACCTATTAATAGAAAGTAGTAGCAGATTGTTCACATGTTAATAGAAAGTAGTAGCAAGTATCCATTAATAGAGATTATTGGCAAGTATCCATAGCAAATACAAAGACTAGCTAGAATATTGATTATTTGTTTTCTGGTTTTGAACAAATGTTGAATTTTGTGCTCAAGTCTTTCCTTTCAAGTCTAGAAGGATCCATTTTAGGGTATCCATCAAATCTCTCACACACAGACATTTATGCAACATCAACTTTTATTATTTTTGCATATCTTCCAGAAAAGGAAAAATATTTGAAGAAGGAAATCCAATATGAATGTTACTAGCTGAGCCATAGAATTTAACATTGTTAATGTCTTAAAATTACTAAGGATTTGAAATACATATTTATTTTCCTTGTTAGCTGATTTCATCTGCTCTTAGTTAAAATTCAATTTCCTTTCACATTAAAAAATCAAATGTTTCTTAATATATTAAAAAGTATCAAGACATGACACTAAAATTTTGCCAACAATGTAAACAAATTAATTATACTCATCTCGGTTCATAGAATTAATTTATTAGTCAGTTCATTAAGGTAGAAGTTATGGCTGGATTTTAAATAATAATCACTTCATCTACAAGGGGAAAATGACTGCAATTTATTTTTAGACAATTTATTTCATGGATAAGAATATTGAAATCATGGATAGATAATTGTCGTAATCTCATAGATCACATAAGGGTTACCAATAATACATACTAAAAACATACATACATAACAGGGACAAGAGACAAGAACTAGTAGATCGAATAATAGATTATATTAGCATGAGAGGGTCCATACAATAAAAAGAACTGAACCAAGTTCTCATCTGGCTCAATAGCCTAATATATATTATTACAAAACAGTTACAAAATAACTACTTGTCTGTTCGGTGAACCGACACGACCTTAGGTGCCCGACCTAATCTCTAGTTTAGTCAACCGACCGACTTAGTCAGCGAATCGACTAAGTCGGCTATCATTCAAGTTGGCATACCAACTTGCTCCTTCAACATCTCCCCCATGAACAAAACGTTTCTTCATCCCGAAGAAACAGGGAGGTACAAAAAATGGCCAAGTAGTCGTTTATTTCCTGCTTGTTTTTCACGAGCTGTGAAGTCTGATGGTTGGTCTTTTCTGCACGCAGAATTCGACAATTGTTGGAGCTGTCACGGCTAGGTGATGTTGGAAATCCATCCAACTCTGCAGTATTTTTTGAATGTCGATGGTGAGTGTAGTGAGACTTGACAAGATCGACATTTTCTCTGGGATGGAAATTTGAGCTATTCTTTCCATGTCGGGACCCATGAACTGGTCCTTCTTCGCTGCTATTTCTTTGAGTCGTTTCATCTATGGGCAGATGATGTCTAGTTTTTCCAAATTAGGAATGGCTTGATGCACCCAATGATGTGCTTCCCACTCAAGCTTCTATAGTTTCAGTGTCTCAAGCATTATTTGGTCTTCAATTGTGCCTCTCAGTGCTTTGTCAGTGGTTTCCTCTTTTCAAGTGCTTGGATCCCTTGTCGGGTCTATCGAGTTTACTGATGGACTTGCCTGTAGTAAGTAGGCCAGTCTCATAGTACTTCTTCGGTGATGACATAATCCTCCATGTGATCTTGCAATACGTTGTAGGCTTCAGAAAAGGCTGCGTGCTATGCCATCAGTAGTCAGACGGTTTCTTCCTTTTGCCCTTCCTTTGTTTCTTGAATCTGTGCTTGGAGCGCCAACACCACACTTTCAAATAGATGATAAGCTCTGTCTAGCAGTTTATTGGTGTTGACCTCGGTCGGCCCTGGGATCACGGTCTGGACCAGGTTTCTGCATTTGCTAAGGAACTTAACTTGTTCTTTTTCTTTGTTGTCAAGTTCCTTACGTCTGTGTTGGTTCCTTGTCTTCGCCTTGACTGCTAATGCTTCCATTAATTGTTCCAGATTTGAATCTCTCAATTTAGTTGCATCGACCGTAGTGGTCAACCCGACTAGATTGATGTGGACCATTGCTGGCTGTCCATGATGGTCCTTCTTCTTTTTCTCCTTCTTATTTTCATGCTTCTCTGCTTCTACTTGTTTGGGCACCTGTGTACCTGCAAAAGTCAATTCGGGATTTTATGTTTGTGGTGTAGTAGTGGTTGATGGTGTTTTTGTTAGTGGTGGTGGAATGACTACTACCTCTGGTTGTTTGGATGCAGGTGGTCCAGAAGTGGATGCGATTGGTGTTGATGGGTGAGGTGGGGTTGGTTCTGGTGCAACTGGTTGAATTAAGGGTTCTGAGTCGAGGGGTGGTGGTGGTGGTGATGGAGTTGGTGAATGGTTGGGTGTGATTGGGTTGGTGGAAGTGTGGTCAAGTGGTGGATTGTCGGTCTAAGGAGGTGAGTCAAAGTCGGAGAACAGTTGGTTGATTTCTCTGTTTATGTCCTCGACATTTTCTTTTTCCTCACCTCCGGTCGGCTCAGAGGCTGGTATGTGTGTTTCTGGTACAATCGGAGTGATAGTCGAGGTCCGACATGCAGTAACTTCGGCTTCCTTTTTGGAGTTTCTCTCGAAGGTCGAAGTGATAGTTGCAAAGGTTCTTGGCCTCTGGAGTTCGTGGCCTGGTTGGTATCCACCAACTTCTAAGAGAGGTGATTTTGTGGAGAGATTTTGCACCTGGGTGAATATCTCAAGCAGTTTTTCTATGTAATCCTGGAGGTCTCTGTCTCTGTCGAACTTTTCTTTCACAACTTCCGACATAGCACTTTGGCACAAGTCGAGTGGGCTAACTCAAAGCTGTGCTGGTATTATCTCCTTTATTACTTTTATCGAGGATGGAGGTGGAGGCGTAGACACAAGATCTATGACATTTTCAGGTGTCTTCGTGTGGGTGATCTTGGCCTTCTTTGGTCGAACTTGTAGTGCTCTTGCCTCTACAAATTTCTGGAATTGGGTTTCCACTGGCACTTTATTTGTTGAAGCATCCTCTATTAGGTCGAGGGTAGTGGCTACCAGTTCTTCTTCATCGTCTGATGACTCTGCGATGATAAGCTTGCACTTACCTTTTCCTTGTGGTTGTTTTTGTGTTCTTTTCCTTTTTCTTGCTGTTGCTATCTCTTTCGATAATTTTCTTATAATTTCCTTAGTGATAGTGTATTCTGGGTTGTCAGCTTCTGTCTCTTCCCTTAGCTGCTGGGTCGGGATGAGACTTTCTTCAACCGGGTTGGTTACCTGCTACTCTGCTCATGTTTCTTCTGCCTGTGCTTCTACCCTCTGTGCAATCGAAGGTTTCATGATGATTTGTAGTTAACCAATGGTTTTGACCGGTGACTCCTCTAACACAAAAGTGCTAATGTAGAGGTTGAGCTCATAATCCTCTTCCTTCTCTTGGTCTGTTAATGGCTTCTCGATTGAGAATTCAATTTCCTTTTCCTGCACTGGTATTGGCATTTTTGTGCCAGCTTGTTGAGACAGCTTCTGAAAGATCTGTTTGACCGACGGGTAATAGTCGAGGGCCTTTGCATTTCATTTGGCGTCCTGCATGTACCATGTTGTCATATGGTCAAGCTCTAGATGTATGTGGGACTTTTTGGGTAGACTTCGTCGGATGTTTTGAGGCATCGTCCATCTAGTCGTGTGAATTTTTAGCTACTGGAGCCAATTTTCCAACAATACTTTTTCATTTGTAAGTTCCGTCATTGTTCCTTTCTGGGAGAAGGGTTTGAATCTCCACATGTGGAATTTTGCTGGTTCTTGGAAAATTTTTATTCCTTTAGGGAAAATATGGAACATTACAATCCATAAGATTAAGGATGGGAACCTGATGATTCCTCCTGTCTCTTGGCATCTCTCACATACGGTCTTGATCATGTTGGAAACATATTCATCCCATCTGTATATCTTTCCATTCGTCGCAATGGTGTCGACTGCTTCTAACATTTCTAATTTGAGGTCGTTGCCTCGACTTGCTAGGGTGAGTGTGATGGCTATTATTTTGGCCACAATCTGTGGTGTTCGAGATGTGATTTGATTAATCATCAACCCTTTCAAGTTTTTTCTCGACGCTGATCTTGTTAGTTCTACAACCAGTCCCTCTTTAATACCAACTGGTACTGGGTCTCCTTTGTTTGAGAGACCTGTCAGCTTGGAGATGACTTCCCCAGAGATGTCGATCGGTTGGTCGAAGTAAAACCGACCGTTGTGGTACTAGCTTATGACAAATTTTACAACTGTTTCCTTAGTGCCACTGAAGCTGGCCATGAGCGGTGCATTAGAATAGTTGAAGATGGTGCTGTATTGTATTTTCTTCACGGCTGGAGTAGGATTCTTGTCTACGTAAGCCCATTCTTTCATCTCGGTCCATAGTTTTTACCATGAGCTCTCTTGCACCTTAGCATTTTTAGTGTTCTTTAGCCTCCTAACTAAAGGTGTTTCTGCAGTCTGTAATTCCTTGGCTTTGGCTGAGGCTCTAGTCTATTTTGGTGCCATCTTGTCGGTTTGGTGGTCGATTTCACTAAGGTGCTTTTTTTTTTAGTCGTCTGGAAGCTTTGATTCTCTCTCTGTTTGAATTGTGGTGAATGAACCTTCGGTGGTTCAATATTTATAGGGGACGCATTGGATGTTCTTGTTGATGTATGTATTAATGGCGGATGTGATGTTCCAGCTGGAACACTTGAGTGTGCGTTAATGGAGAATTGGTTTTGGTGCTCATAGTCATGAATGCGTGATGGGACTATTGAGGTCATCGGCCGATGTCGGTTATGAAAATGTTCGATGGCGTTATGTCGATGGGCATGATGTCAGTTGTTGAAGTGGTGATTTCTTGTCATAGTTTTTTGCATGTACGGTATTATTTTGATTTTTAGATTTTTAGATTTTTATAGCTTTTGTTTAACTGTTATGGTCGTTATGTGTTTTTTTTAGATGTTTTTGTTTTAGTTTCTGTAGCATTTTAGTCGGGCTCCATTAACGAGTTTCTGAAATACTATGCATTGTAATGTCCTTAGTCAGATTGATCAGTTGGTATGTATCTCTTCGACAATGTAGGGTTCCATCCATTATGTATGTAACTTTTTAGGTTTTCCTTTCACTTTACTATTGTATAGTAAAGCAAGGTCTCCTACTGACAAATTTTTATTTTGATGTTTCTGTCGTGCCATGCTTTTTGTTGTTGTTTCTGAATTTCTTGATGTTGTATTGCTATTAATCGGTGTTATTCAAGTTTACTTAGTTCCAATAGTCGGTTCTTTCTGCCTTGTTCGACATAGACATGTAATATCTCTGCGATAATAGGTGTATGTTGTCAAAAGTGTAGTGGAACTACTACTTATTGTCCATAAACTAGTCAAAAGGGGGTTTGGTCAGTTGATCGTTTGTATGCTGTTATGTATGCCCATAATACTGCAGGTATTTTCTCATCCCAGTCGTCCTTATCAACATTACATATTTTTTTTAATCCTTTTGTTAATGTTTTATTAAATGCTTCAATTGCTCCATTCGACTGAGGATGGTATGCTGTACTCCGTCGATGGTCGATTTGGAACTGGTCGGTTAGGGTTTTGATAGTTCTATTGATGAAGTGTGTTCCTTGGTCGTTAATTATGGTTAATGGACATCCAAATCTGGTGATGATATTCTCGTAGATAAACTTAGCAGCTATCTCTGGAACATGTGTCGAATGGTTCTACTTCTGCTCATTTGGTTACATATTTGACTGCAGTTATTATGTACCTTGCCCTTGTTCTTTTTGCTGGTGTAGGAAATGGTCATGTGAAATCGATGGCCCAAATTTCAAATGTCAAACTTGGGTTTACTAATATCAAAGGAATTTCTGTGCTAGGCAGGGGTCGACCTAATCGTTGACATCTGTCACATTGGCTTACAAAATTTTTGCAATCTTTGTAAAGTCTCGGCCACAATAACCCTGATTGTTGGATTTTCTTTGCAGTTGTGTTTGATTGGAAGTGTCCTCCAGTAGGTCCATAATGTGCTTCGTGCATGATACCATTTTGTTAATGTTCTAGTACACACCTAAGGATGTTGTCCAAGCCCATTTTGTACAAGAATCCATTTATGATGTTATATGGTGCATGAACTCAGAGAAAATTTCATTAAATATTTCAACTTTATACCATAAAATGAGAAACACCTGTTTCCATCAACCCTGTTTCTAGGGATATCGACGCTTTCATCTTTCTACCCCAAGGTCGACCTACTAATGTTGGGAAGGAGCTGGATCCTTCCTTAGGGTCAATGATTTCGAAGTTGACTTTGGTCGATATTCCTTTTATCATTGTAACAACATTTTCTAGACTCCAATAGGTTCAATTAGGCCCTGGTTGGCTAGTTTCAAGTATATACCCGATTCATATAGTCAAGGTCTGCCCAGTTGTTCCCAAGTGTCACAAGTCATGATGTTTACTTGTGATCCGAAGTCGAGCACAACTTTTCGGACGTGGTATCCTTCGATTTCCAGGTCAACAAGTGGGTCGGCACCACTTTTATCTTTTTGATTTAGACTGTAGATATTCTTTGTTTGTTTTTCGGAGTTGTTGTGTTTTATTTCATATAGCAAGTCGATGAACTGAGATACTGAGTTATATTTTTGTACGAGCTGTATGAATTCTTTTATTGTGTTATGTCAATAGTCATTAGCCTCTTCTTGTCGTGCAAATTCTTTGAATATATTTGCTGCTTATTTATATGTTTGTTTTTCTTTAAGTGGATCAAGGTAGACATTCTTTTATTTTATTTTGCTGATTCTTGGGTTGTCACTTCCTGTTTTTGTCCCTTGTCGGGACAATATGCAAATTCTTTGTGTTTATTACATCATTTTTTTTCACACATGACAAGTCATTAACATTTTTCTTTTTATTTATTTTTTCCAGCATGGTAGGGAAATCCTCTAATGAGTGATCCCCTACTCTACAAATAGTACAAAATTTGAGGTCAATTCTATCCTTGTATGGACAGTCTGCATACCGATGTCCCTCCTTATAACATGTAAAACATTGGATGGGTCGACATGGTCAGTTGTCTCGATTTCTAGAGAATCGACCTCTACCTCCATAGCCTCCACATCGATTGTCATACAGGTGCTCATATCTTCGACCGTCGTATCTTTGATTGTTCTGATCATTTGGTAAGTTGTTTTTCTTGTTATTTTGTGCAACTACAGTGGTATGGTAGACTGCATGATAATTCTATCGATTCTTGAGGTTCAGATGGCAGTCGGTTGTGTTATAATTTTTAGTTTTGCAGATTGCACACCAAGATGCCTTGCTGTTTTTCATGTTGAACAGGAAATATTTTGTTGAGTGGTCTCCATGCTCTTGGAAAATGTCGCAAAAACATTTTGTTTGCACGAATCTAACATCTTGTTGGCTGATTTCCTGTCGACAGTTGTCTTTGGAATGTCCGGCCGTCGAGCACTTTGTGCACCAGATATCCTGATTTTTGAGGTTTAATTCTTTTAAAGACTTCTGTACGATCTCAAGCTGTTCTTCTATTATGTGATCAGTGGAGTATGCTGGTATGTCCTCATCCATTTCGACTTGGAGAGATTTTGTAAGCGCATCTTCATAAGTCTTGAATCTCTCTAGACTTATATGTTGGCAAATTTTCTGTGATAAACCTGCAAGAAACCACTGGATTAATAATTGTTCATCAATAACATAGTCCAATTGGCTAAGTAGGTATTTCCATCGTTTATCGTAATTGCGGACAGTTTCTATTGGCTTTTGCAATGTTGTTTTTAGTTTCTTTGCTGCCAGATGTTTTGCATCTGGAGTTTTGAAAAATTATAGAAATTACGCTTTGATATTGGCTTTGGTTGCTCGGGGTGTTCTCTCAGAAAAGGTCATGTACCAAGTTAATGCCCTTTTCCTCAAGGCACTAGTGAACTGCACCATCTGCCTATCTTCATCCGTAACTTGGTTAGCCTCCTAAGTCGACTCACAGACGAACCAGTGTCATCTGGGGTCCTCATCCCCCTCATATAGAGGAATGTGTGCTGACCCGTGACCCATGTCGGAGTCACTGTCACTGCTTTCAGGAGGTGGCGGTGGTGGAGGTGGGGGTGGTGGGGGTAGTGGGGTTATTGGATTATTCCTCTCTACGAAACTATGGTCGATGGAACTTTCATTCTTGTCGGTTGTTTTAGTTGTCGATTCTTCTTGAACTAGTAGTCTGTTAGTGTCAACTTCTTCAGTCGATGTCCCACTATAATGATTTGTCCGCAGTTCTGAATGTTGTGTATCCTCCAAAGATGTATTTGGCAGGGGGGGTGCTCCTTCATGTGTCGGTAAAAGTAAGTGGATACTTCGGTTGGAGGGTACTACTTGAAGCGTAACCCAAATTCCTTCTTCTATTCGACGGATAATTAGATATCTACCAGTGTATGTCTCGTCATCTAGTCGACTCCATATACCAAAGTCACCGGCTCCTAGTCGGAGGTCCTCTTCGACAATGGCTTGTATCTGGGTTCGCAGATTTGTCTGAGATAGAAGTTTTACTTCCTAGGGAACTTCTAACTGGAGAGCTTCCTGCTACTATATCCACAATTCATCTTCCATAGGGGACGCCTCTTCTTCCACGCCTTCTTCTTTTCGGTCATGAACCGACTATGGTAGATCTCTTTCTTGGCCGATTGACCTAGTATTAATTCCTCTCTGTAGCACTAAGTATCTTTCTCATCTTTCTTCCCTTATTTGTAGCCTCTTTTCCCTCTCTATTTTCTGGAAGTCCTCCGTACCTTTGTGTGACACTGTCCTCTCGATTTCCTTTTTAGGTTGACTTCTCATTACTGGTGATTGGTATCTTCTTTAGTCGACTAGAATCAACTCCACTTTATCTTGACACATGACCAGCTATCCCCCCATACCCTACTCGACGCTTTAGAAAGCCCGGATAGTTCTGTCTACTTGCTTAGGAAGTATTCCCACTCCCTTTCGGCAATGAATTTTTCCCACCTCTTTTTATTTTCCACCCAGTTAGGGTTTAAGGGAGGTCTGTGAAGTGATGGATAGGGTTTGACAATATGACCCACTCCTTTCTCGATCAAGAACTTAAACAACAAGGTCCGTAAGGAACACAAAAATTGCTCGGTGAGGTCTGTGTAAAATTTCTCTTTGACGGTTTCCACCGAAGTTCCGTCTTCTACTGCTTGCTCCTCACAGAAGTCGTCGGTGATTTTTTCGAACCACTCCGACAAGTTTGTTCTTCCCCCTCGGATCAGTTTTTCTAGCAATTGTTGATATTTAGTTCCTTCTGGATTTTTCATCCAGGAGTTTCTTCAGAGGTTGGGGTACGGATTCTACAAACTTCTCATGTGTCTCCGTAAAGAATCTTTCTTTTTCTTGTGCGATCATTAATCTATTTCTTCGTGCATAATTCTGCAAATAATTTGCTACTTTACGCTCCCACCATTCCTTAATCTCTTGTTCTAATATCATCTACTTGCATACATCTCAGAATGTACTACCGGCAATGAAACCAATGTCGTAATCTCACAGATCACATAAGGGTTACCAATAATACATAATAAAAACATACATACATAATAGAGACAAGAGACAAGAACTAGTAGATTGAATAATAGATTATATTAGCATGAGAGGGTCCATACAATACAGAGAATTGAACCAAGTTCTCATCTGGATCAACAGCCTAATATATATGATTACAAAACAGTTACAAAATAACTACCTGTCGGTTTGGTGAACCGACATGACCTTCGGTGCCCGACATAATCTCTAGTTTAGTCGGTTGATCGACTAAGTCGGCTATCGTTCAAGTTGGCATACCGAATTGCTCCTCCAACAATAATAAATCAAATTAACTATATATTTGTAATCCATTTATTTCATGGATAACAATATTGACATCATGGATGAATAAAAATCAAACCAACTATATATTTGTAATCCATTTAATTTATGGGCAATAATAGTGACATCACATATGGATAATAAATCAAACCAATTATATATTTGTAATCCACTTAATATATTCTTGTAAAAGAGCTTACTTTCCATCGCCAATAAATACAAATAGATAATGCATACTAATAGAAATTTGTTTGAACAACTATAGTACAAAAAATATTTCCATTGTAAGAATAATGACAATACTAAAAAAAAAATGTTTTTGACTTGACAAACTAAAATGTAGAAAACATTTGTCATTTGATGCAAGTGCATCAATGTTTGTTGTATTTGAATTGCTAAGCAGATTGGATATGCTTTGCTTTAGTCCTCTAGAAGTAACTGAATTTGCTATCAAAACCTCTCTGATGCTCTCCAACACTACTACTACAACTATCATAGTTGGTCTTTCTTCTCGTGAATGTTTCGAACAAAGCAAACCAACATGTAGCAAAGAAACTAAGAATTTATATACATTTTTTTCTTCAAATTCATATCCATCCACCTCACTAGAAATACCAATGTCAATGACCTCTTTTACTCTATATGGAAACTCTGAGTTCACCCAGTTGTGCAAATTTAGGTCTCTAACAAACATGTCACTTATTGGTTGTTTTCTAGTAAGAATTTTCCAATAATAGAATGCCATAGCTGTAAACATCTCCTTGAGTAGAAACTATCTCACTCAATCCATATTCTGCAATAGATGCAACCTTCATTATATTATGCTCAGCCAATGTATACAATACGTTAATGAGAAAAGACAAGTGAAAGTGAACATTAAGAAAACCATACCTGGGGCAATGTAGCCTATGGATCCTCTCTAAGAAAGTGTAGAAGTTAGTGAAATAGTAGACTTGTTTTCACCAATTACTCTTACAATACCAAAATCTGTTACATGGGCTGACATATCTTTATCTAAAAGTACATTGCTAGGTTTTATGTCAGAATGCACTACTTGCACAAAAGAATCATGATGAAAATACTCCATGGCATGGGCCACATCTTTGGCAATGCCCAATCGAGATTTCAATCCTAATTCACACACATATTCACCATTGTCGTCATCTCTATCAGGATACAAATTCTTCTCTAAGCTTCCATTAGACATAAACTCAAACACTAAACCTTTGAAATAGAGGTTGGAACATGAGGTTATGATTTTCAGCAGATTTCAATGTCGAAGATTTTGCAAGACACTGCATTCTACCTTAAAACTCTTCTCACCCTGGTCATTTTGCAATTGGAGAACCTTAACAGCAACAAGTGTGCCATATTTCAAAATTCCTTTATATACTAACCCAAAACTACTTGTTCCCAACAAGTTGGCCTCATCAAATCCATTGGTCACTGTGTGAATTTCCAGATATGAGATCCTTTGGTGCTTTGAATTTTGGAAGATAATTGTTGAGAAGCCAATGTTGTGTGCATGCATATTTGATCTCCGTAGGAATCTTAGGAGTAGACAACATAATATAAAAGCAATAGATCCACCTATTTCCATTAGTGCTCTTTTTAGAATTGTAAGATGGCCTCTTGGTGTGGGACATGCAGATACTTGGAATGCTTGTGGTCCACAAAGATTAGGATTTCCATTTGTTATAGCGGATTTCACCACACTAGGTGAATCACACATTGTATGGCCTTCCCCTGTCCTGCTGCAGACTCATTAGCTCCTATGGACCACTTTTTGTCTTTTGATGTATCTTTGACCATCCCTAAAAGCATAAGAAAAATGATATACGCGGCCTTTTCCCCGATAACAGCGTACATACGCGGATATTCCCTCTATAGTCGCGTACATCGGGATGTGTACATAATCCAAATAATTTTGG
>LPNX010427207.1:274571-289117 GCA_001517045.1 Pseudotsuga menziesii | reverse complement strand
TCCTTGATCGTGCCAGTGTTCATGAGATTTCAGCTCTCGTGACTTGTTCCAGTATATGTCAGAAATTTCTAGCCACTATGGAGATCTTGATCTGTTATATATCTTCAACCTTTGTGGAGATCATGGTCCTTTGTCTATATTCATCATGGAGATTCTGATCTATGTATATTGTACGTGGCGATGACCACATATGTGTTATCATGTTTCATGCCTATTCATGGCCATTGTACTCTTATGTATCTGAGACTGCTATATGTATTTGCAGTTATATGCAGAGTTGTATTATTGTACTATGCTGATTGGGTGGCTGGTCTTCCATTTGGGTACCTTCATCACTTCACTTCTGGGATGGACTTATAATGTATTTCGGCCATCGTATAACCCCTCTGATCTCATACATTAGGGGGCATCTGTTATAGCGGATTTCACCACACTAGGTGAATCACACATTGTATGGCCTTCCCCTGTCCCGCTGCAGACTCATTAGCCCCTATGGACCACTTTTTGTCTTTTGATGTATCTTTGACCATCCCTAAAAACATAAGAAAAATGATATACGCGGCCTTTTCCCTGATAACCGTGTACATACGCGGATATTCCCTCTATAGTCACGTACATCAGGATGTGTACATAATCCAAATACTTTTGGAGCGTTCCTTGACTTGGATCCGACTCATATGACTCCTCGCCTTCCATATGCCTTGAGATCGCACGGATTCGACCTTTCAGTATCCATTTGAAAAGCTATATAAGGAACTCATTGAGACATTGAAATCAGAAGAGAGAATTGAGAGTAACGAAACTATAGTCCATTGTTGCCAGAACTTATGCTTGAGTCTGCATCCCTTTGTCCCTTGGAGCACTATTGTGTTCTTACCAAGCTTGCATTTTGCTAGTAAGCTTGCTATCGAAGTGATGGAGGATTGAGGTGGTGGAGGCCCAAGTGGGGGATTCAGTTTCTCCGGTTCGCAGATGTGCCGTCAGAGGTTGTCACTCGTAATCTCTGATTCATATTAATAGAAATATCTTTTCTTGTCCAGTAATGTGTAATATTGTATCCATTGGAATATGTCAAATGCTTTTACATTATTGATTATATATGCTAGAATAGAACTAACACCATGAAATATAGTATGCTTGTATTGTTTACTTGTTGTTGAGGATGTGCTATAACAATTCAAGCTGAAGATTTGAAAGCTCAACGGGGATCTACTTCAACCGTCCGGAATAAGGTACGAGGTTCGATCCTTTAGTGTTAGATGTTTTTATTTCTATTGCATATTGGGAAAGATTGATTTCTGGAGTCTAGCTGTCTGTTGTGGTACCCCAAGCCATAGGAATTTCTCTCCGTAACACCATTAAAATACATGACATTTGATTGATTTGAAAAAAAACCTCCCTTTGGAATCTCTCCGGTGAGGTTGTTAAAAGACAGATTCAAAAATTGAAGCATTTTCAACTTATTGAGATTAGTTGGTATCATACCTGACAAGGTGTTGGAAGAGATATCTAGGCTTATAAGACTTTTTAACTTTTCAAGTGAATTTGGAATGGGGCATTGAAAGGAATTTTTAAATTCAATGAAAATAGTTCAACACAACTTCCAAGTGTAGATGGAATGGCTCTAGTCAACTGATTAGGAGAAATGTCGATAGCTTGAGCCATTGTGATTTTACCAATATCCATGGGAAAGGAACCTTCTAATGAATTCCATGATAAATTCAAATAGAAATGTAGATTATAAACTTCAACAATTTCTCGCAGTATTCTTCTAGTAAAACTATTGTGGGACAAGTCAAGCAATTCCAAATTTGTACAATTTCCTAAGTTGGGAGGTATGCTTCCTGATAATTGGTTATGATGAAGGAGGAGATCTCTTAGTTGTTTAAGGGGTGCAATGGAATTGGGAATATTTCCAATGAGCTTGTTTTTGCTAATGTCCAAGAGACCGAGTCATCGTAATTGTTAAAATTCATAAGGTATATTTCCTTCTAATTTTTTGTTTCCTAAATCCAATCTTTCTAAGTTTATTAGGTTTCTTAAAGAAGGAATGCTACCATTTAAAGTATTTCTAGACAAATTTAGATAGGTTAGGCTGCTGAGATTGCCTATATGTGGAGGAATGTTTCCTTCTATCATGTGTTTTTCTAATGTCAAGTAAGACAAATTGGTATAAAGTTTCCCTATGGAAAGTGACAAGACACAAACTAGTTTAGTGTCTCTCAAGTTTAGTTCTTTTAGGTGAGAACAATTTGTAAGGGTCACAAGAAAAGGCATGGTTGCATCATTGCCACTATGAAGCTGATTAGAATGTAATTTTAATAATTCAAGGAGGAATAGCTTACCCAACTCTATTGTCACACTACCACTTAAGTTGTTGGAGGCTAAATTGAAAAGTCTTAGTTTTGAGCAATTTCCAATGGAATTTGGTATGTTTCCATTAAGTTAATTTCCCCATAAACTCAACTGACTTAAGTTAACCATATTTGACAAGGAAGTGGGAATGCTTCCATTAAGTTTGTTTGTGGAAATCACCAAGTCAGTCAAAGTGGAGATATTTTACAAAGAAGTGGGAATGGTTTCTGATAACTCATTCATATGGAGGTAAAGGATTTGGAGACTAGTGAGCAGGACCAATTCTTGTGGAATACTCCTAGTAAGTTTGTTTGTGGAAATTTCCAAGTCAGTCAAAGTGGAAGTATTTTTAAAATAAGTGGGAATGGTCCCTAATAATTTATTGGCATAGAGGTAATTCTTTTGGAGATTAGTGAGCAGTCCCAATTCTTATGGAATACTCCCAGTGAGTTTGTTTGTGGAAATTTCCAAGTCATTCAAGGTGGATATGTTTGAAAAATAAGTGGGAATGGTCCATGATAATTCTTTGGCATATAAGTAAAGCATTCAAATACTAGTGAGTAGGCCCAACTCTTACGGAATACTCTCAGTGAGTTTATTTGTGGAAATTTCCAAGTCAATTAAAGTGGAGATATTTGACAAAGAAGTGGGAATGGTCCCTGATAATTCATTGGAATAGAGGTAAAGCTTTTCAATACTAGTGAGCAGGCCCAATTCTTGTGGAGTACTCCCAGTGAGATTGTTTGTGGAAATTTCTGATTTAGTCAAAGTGGAGATATTTGACAAAGAAGTGGGAATTGTCCCTGATAATTCATTGGCATAGAGGTAAACCATTTGGAGACTAGTGAGTAGGCCCGATTCTTGTGGAATACTCCCAGTGAGTTTGTTTGTGGAAATTGCCAAGTCAGTCAAAGTGGACATATTTGACAAAGAAATGGGAATGGTCCCTGATAATTCATTGTCAAAGAGGTAAAGATTTTGGAGACTAGTGAGCAGGCCAAATTCTTGTGGAATACTCCCAGTGAGTTTGTTTATGGAAATTTCCAAGTCAGTCAAAGTGGAGATATTTGACAAAGAAGTGGGAATGGTCCCAAAAAATTCACAATGACAATGATGAGAAAATTGATTTTACAATTTGAAAAAATATTTGAGAAAATCAATTTTACAATTTCTAAAATAAGTAAAGCTAAGAGTAAGAGGTTTCAGAAGGAAAATGGAATTGGTGAGCAATGACATTTCCAAATGACATTGGAGAAAATAAATGATTTTGAAATTTCTAAAATAATTAAAGCTAAAGAAAACGATTGTAACTGTGAGGATATTTTCTCCTAAGAAAAGAAACTGCAGATGTGTGAGGGAACCCAACTCATGGGAAATACTTCTAGCCAGATTGTTGTAGGAAAGTTCCAAGTAAGCGAAATTTGTGCAATTGCAAAGATAAGTGGGGATGTTCCCATCCAATTGATTGTGGTGAAACCAAATTCAAACGAAAGAGGAGTCCCAATTGTTGTGGGATATGATCATGAAGTCTATTGTTCCAAAGATCGAACGAGTGGAGAAACGTCAAATTTCCAAGGTAAGGAGAGAGGATGCCACCCAATTCCATGAGACTAAGGTGGATGGAAACAACTTTATCCATGTGACGGTGACTGTAGATGACGAAAATCTAGTTGCAGAAGGGGAGTGCAGGAGTTTAGTGGGACATGGAAGCATGCAAATTATAGGTGATATCATTCTTGAATGCCAAGAGCGACTATCGATCGTCATGAGATGAGTGCGTAGAGGAGGGGAAATGAAGAGGAAAAAGAGGAAATAAAGAGGAAAAGAAAAAGAACAAAGAGGATATTTTTTTTCATCCCTCTTTAGGCAAAAAGAGGGTTGGTTTCCTTTGCACTTCTCAATTGTATGATCCTGGGCAGTTCCTTCCTCTGAGAATGAAAATGGTCAATTGTGGAATAATCTATGGTGAAGCATCTATCGTTGTTCTTGACTAAGAGTATGCCCATTGTCCAGTAATGAGTTATACACGATGATTGTAGTATCTTACTTAAGAGTGTGGTAATATCTATGGTATATGTGCAATATCGAACTTCCTTAGCCTCCACAAGACTAATTGGAGCCTCAATCACTGATAAATCGAATACATTCCATGTACTGGAATATGTCGATACAGTAGAATTCCAAAAGCCACCTTGTGTATTTTATCAAATAGATGAATTGGGTATCACAATGGAGCTCTTTAGTAGTTATTCCCAATGTTAAGGCGACTAGCAATTGAAACTGGTAATTGTAGGCTAGAAACTCAATAACATGGGGAGTACCTTAATATGAAAGGATTTGACAAGGACTTCACTATAATGTACTTTCATTTTATTTAACAAAATGTTGATTCCTAAGATTATTATCAAAGGACCATGTAAATCTTTTAGGAGACATAATACTCTGATCTTATGTTCTAGATTTCTATTACAACTTGATTTTAATGTTTTTTTAGGTTTATGTTTAAAAGTGTTGATTTAGAATGAGTTTGGTTGTAATTGTTGAGTTATATCCATTGTTTATTTAAGTGTATGAATAATATTTTATATGAAGTAAATTTTTTTTTGCCTTAATTAAATTAATATTTTTATAATTAATAATACCAAAACTAAAATTGATATAAAAATTGCAAAACTTGGTGATATTGTAAAATTAAATATTTACTAATAAAATAAAGTTTGAAGCTTGTTTTTATAATGCTATGATTTTTTTATAGGAATATAAGAGTGCCATCCTCTAAGACTAAATATGGTAAGCTAGGCCATAGTCAAGAGTTCCTTGAGCAAAATGTTAGATAGTAGGTAGTTAACCCTTGAAATAGAGTTTTTTAATAAGTTGAAGCTTTAAGCCCATCAAAACTGTCAATTGGGCTATAACAAAATTCACTATAATTTTATTGGGTTTACATTTTCTTGCAAAAACACTAGCCAACTTAAATACAATGTCTAGGACATTGCCACCTCTTGACTCTTGTTCTAAGTATAGATATAAAAAAATTATATTTAATTTGAAGCTTCGTTTATTATAATTAAATTTTTTTCTCAATTTTTTGTAAGTAAAGATTTTTTTTAAACTTTATATATCTTTACTACTCAAATGTAGATTTTATGTATATTCAATTATTTGTGAATAAATATTTATATTGATGAGCATGTATAAGCATTATTTAATTACAAATTAAAATGACTGATCATTTCGTCCATTTCGCGTGGTGAAGACGGATCAGAGCCTCCGACTCCCAAGAAGGTGGGGAACTTAAGGAGCAAGAGCTATCCATTGAGCTGCAGAGCATTTAATGCAGCTGCAGCAAGCTTGATGATCGTTGGATCTTGGGCTGTTCGAGATCCAACGGTGAACAAACTTGCTGCAACCGCATTAAATGCTCTGCAGCTCAATGGATAGCTCTTGCCAACTTAAGGTGTAGGTGCAACTTGTAAAGTAAGGGGACCGTGGTGACGTGACATGTCCCACTTCTTATATTGACTCGGAGGAGTGTAATTATTGACAAAGACTTAAAAGTAAGATGACCGGGACCCACTTCTTTTAAGATGACTTTTATTGACTCGGAGCCTGGAGGGGAGCCTCGGAGGCAGTGGTCAAATTTGAAGGGCTGGTCTTAATTTTTTTTGGAAGGGCATGCAACCATCCAACCCTTCAAGGATGAAAGGTTATAAAAATAATTGCACTTCAATTGAAAATTGAAAATTTTAGTTGGCCCTTCAATTAAAAAAAGGTGAAAATAAAATAATGCCCTTCCAAATATTTATAATTTTAAAATATCAAACAGAAACTACATCAAACATTGTAAATTTTCATTAAAACTAATCAATAAACAAATCTCTCTCCAATTCCATTAAAAAATTAATAAGAAAACATATTTTCCTTCCATTCATTTGATATTCTTCAAACACATTTAGGATTACATCATTGAAAACATGAATCGAGCCCAATGGAAGAGGCTTTCTGGCTTTCATTTGTTTCCATACATCATAAATGCCATTCCAATCTACCTCATTTAAATCATGAGGTGCACTAAGAGAGAGAAACATTAGCATATCCAATGTCTCCAATGAAAGTCTTACAAATAAAGAGAACTTTTGAAAGAGAGCTTTGCAATATAAATATAAATAATAAATACTGTTTTCTAGCCTTTTCGACCTTAACGGCCATTCCTGATATTGTTAGCAGCAGTACAAATTACACCCAATGCAAATCCAAACAACCCCCACCACCCAAAATAAAGATCAGACATTCCTTTTTGTTGTAAACAAGGCTTGAGAGCACATTGTTGTAAACAATGAGTGGTTTATAAGTCTCTTGTTCCCCACGCAAAGCATTATTGCAAATTGCAACTACAGACCGCTTGAACATTTCAAACTGTTATATATTCAAATATCTTTGTTATATTTAATTGAATAACAAATCTTATTTAATCATTTTATCCCGTATTCAGATGAATCCATTCATTTCGATTGGATTGTTTTAAACTTTATATATTTTAAGCGTGACTTTATGCAAAAGAGTTGAAGCGAGTTGAAGCCTGCACCTTTTTTAATAAAGCAGGTGAAAAGAGCTTTTGAAAATACTATTTTTATCGTTACAATTTATTAATATTTATTTAATAATGTTAAAGATTTTTCATGGATGTCAATATTCTAATTATTTACATAGTTTTTTTTTACATTGTTTTAAAATAAATATATTAAAAAAACTTAAATAATAATAAATTGTTACACAGGTTATTAATTATATATAATAAAAATGTAAATAATATTAAAATGTTTTGTAAAATACCAAGATTTGATTAATTTACAAACTCTACTCTTTTTGAAAATTATTTTATTAAAATGTTTTAAAGATGATGATTAGAGTTATTAATATTTATTATGATTAAGTTTCTTTTATTGAACCTTAAAAAAGTAAAGAAGCCATTTTGTTTTTTATGTCATCACAAAGATGATATAGGAGTAAGCTAGCTCGGGAGCAATCCTCCCTCATTGGACGGAGGAGGAGCAAAGTTAGCGTTGACTTTGCTCCTCCTCCGTCGGATGGAGGGAGGATTGCTCCCGAGCTAGCTCACTCCAGATGATATATATAAATCTTAAGAGATTTATTAATGTTTGAGTAAGATTTGAATTTTTTTGTAAACATTGATTGAAAATAAAAAATTTAATTATTTTTAATTGGTGTCATAATCGCTTGTAAATTGTGCTCGAAATTTGATTCGTTGTTGTTCCAACTTCCGCGTTATGTAAGTCTCGAGAAGCTGCTCACACGGATCGAACCATATTGCAAAACTGTTACGTCATGCACAATGATTTGGTATTTATGGTTATTCATATGTTTGAAAAGGATCCCGTGATGTAAAGTCATCACTCATTAATTATTATTACCCATTTTCGTTACATTTGTGGGACAGGCTAAACCCCTTTGGAAGGGCTGGAACGGGTTCAAATTTGACCGCTGCTCGGAGGAGTGTAATTATTTGACAAAGACCCGAAAGTTTCAGCGTGCTGAAGACTGAGCTGACGCATCGTGGGCCACTGGGACGACGAGTGTAATTAGTGACAGAGACCCTAAAGTTTCGGCATGCTGACTTGGAAGTTGGGACTCGGCCCTTGTGATCAAATGAACCCCACAAGTATTTATAAACGGAAAGAGAGAGAGTGTGTGTAGGAATGAAGACGGAGCAGAGGCATCGCTCGTTTGCCCTTCAAGTTGTTGATTTGGAGACGTTGGAAAGAGATCGCGAGAGACGCAGAGCATAAGTCACGGAGACGATTGTCTCTCGTGATTCGGTGTAAATGGAGACAGAAACAGAGAGGGTGAGCGTGGAAGCGACGCAGAGCAGAAGAAGACAGAGAGAGTAAACGATTGGTCATCGCTCATGGACAGAAACTACCTCTTCAACTTCTTGTTTCGTTGGTTCTAATAATTCATCCGCTCTTGATGGAGCCGTTCAACTACATATTCTTCTTATTTGATGAGTTGTAATGAATGCCCCGCTCCTCAATGACCATATTTCTTTATTTTGAGATTTGATTTGGATGAGCGCTCCAAGTTGTCCAAGCTGTTGATGTGGAGACGTTGTTGGTTTGTTTGTAATTAATTGGTTCGCTCGTCTACACAAAAGAAATACTTGGCCATAACTTGGTGGAGCTCTTCTCTTCAAGTCAGTCAACAAAACATTAAGTTGGGTTTGTAATTGATTGGTTCGTTCCTCTATACAAAAGAGTGGGCCATAACTTGGCGGAGCTCTTCAAGTCAGTGAACATGACATTAAGTCAGTTGTGATCAAAGGAAATGCAAAGTGGTTTTATTTTCTTAAATATTTTGATGAAATATATTATATAATAATATTTACTGTGTTGAGAGGCATTTTACAATTTAGTATGCAGAAGATCTTGTAACATTATGTAATAGTGACTCATGTAAATGTCGGCCATAAAAAATAAAAAATTTAATTATCTTTCAAAATAAATGTCCGCCACAAATACAATCTAATATGGGGGAGATGTTGTAATGTTCCTACCTAACAAAACAATAAAAAATAAAAAATTTAAATACCGGGCCAAAAAAAATGTGGTTCAGAAAGACAACACAATATGGGGAGATGTTGTAATGTTCTTACTTAACAAAATAAAAAAAAATAAAAAAATGAATTTTCCACAAAAAAAAATATTGGTCATGCACATGGTTTTAAAACCATGTGGAAGGCCTCCTAAACAACCCATGGTTTTATTGTACATGGTTTACGACCCGTGGTTTTATTGTACATGGTTTACGAGGGCATTGCACATGGTTTTAAAACCATGTACAAGGCCTCCTAAACCATGTGCAAGGCCTTCTAAACAACCATGGTTTTATTGTACATGGTTTAGGAGATGATTGCAAATGGTTTTAAGACCATGTGCAAGGCCTCCTAAACAACCCATGGTTTTAGGAGGGCCTTGCACATGGTTTTAAAACCATGTATAGACGAAATGTTGTAATGTTCTTTTCCAACAAAATAAAATATATTATATGTTTGTCATAAATAGTACTGAATATTAATAATAAAAATATTATATGTGGACCTTAAATAAAAAGATGTGTCTTTTGGTTTGAATCACACCAAAGCTGATAGTTGAAGTGATTTGATCCCTTTAATACAGCCTAGAATTTCGATTTATGCTGGTTTAAGACATTTTAGTGTGAAAAAATGAATTTGAGAGAAAAAAATACAAGATTTTATCTTCTTTTAACTTTAATCTCTCTAACTTGAGCTACTTGGGAAGCCCTTCAAGTTATTGATGTGGTGACGCTGTTGCTTTGTTTGTAATTAATTGGTTCGCTCGTCTACACAAAAGACTTGGCCATAATTTGGTGGAGCTCTTCAAGTCAGTCAACAAGACAGTAAGTCACTTACGACCAAAGGGAATGCACTTGGCCTTATTTTTAAAATATTTTGGTGGAATATATCATACAATAGGGTTTTATTATGTTATTCATTTTAAGTCAGTCAACAAGACAATAAGTCACTTACGACCAAAGGGAATACACTTGGTCTTATTTTTTTAAATATTTTGGTGGAATATATCCTATAATAGGGTTTTATTATGTTATTCATTTTAGGGTGCATATATTATAAAATAAGATTTATTTATGACATTTTTATTATGTTATTCATTTTAGTATGAAAAAATGAATTTGAGAAAAAAATACAAAATTTTATTTTATTTTATTTTAAATTTTTTTTAAGTATATATATTAGAATTTCATTTTAAAATAAAAATAAGATTTCTAAAGAAATATCTTAAGCTTTGTACTATTATTTTTTTTTTTTCTTTTCTTTTCTAAATGAGCATATATTAAGATAAATTCAATGTTTACTTACTTTATATACTTTGAAACTTTAGGTAAGGATAATGAGAGGCTTAATGAATCAACATGTTTTTTTAACGATAGTTATTTATTTTAGGAAAACACTTTATACAGTTACAATCTACATAAGCACCGGTGGATAGATTATTTTGAGGGAATTTTCATATTTAATCACTATTTATAACTTAATGAAATAGAGTAAGACAAAAAATAAGTTATGTTTCAACACATTTTACTATCCACCAATTTTATTTTTATATCATTCTCAATAAGAAAATTAATACTCCCCTTTTGAAGAGGATAGGATGAGGAAGTGCACTATTTTTTTTACTATTTCTTTGTGTTGTCATTGTGAAGATATTGAATTTTCATGTCATGGAATTTTTAGAACAATAAAATTCTTAGGTGATAAAATTTAGAATAAAATTATTAATAAATAAAAAAAGTTAATGGAAAGTAGATTCAATAATGAATCCAATGGTATCAAGTTCAATAGATAGATTTTAAAATTTGCAGGCGTTTGATCTTTTTGAAGTTATAGGTTTATGAAAAATACATAAAACTATTATATTTTCATTAACCCAAATTTTTCAGTCAAAAAAATATCTCGATCAAGAATCCTTTTAATGAAACTGTCAACTCAAAGTTTAAGAAACTGTCAATCGAGATTTTATAAAAATCTCTTGGTCGACAGTTTTACTCCATCAATTTACTCAAGCCGACCAAATATGTTGCAAGAATATTGGGAAATCCAATCTTTCGAGAGAAAGTTGTATATATTCTCAGTCGAAAGATTAGATTCAATGTGGATTCCAAAGTGCAAAATACCATAAGATCAAAAGTGCGAAGTTTGTGTTGATGCCTAGGAAATCCCAGGTACCGACATTAGGGATTCTCCCCAATAAGCATTCACAAATAGATCGTTTATCGTTTGGTATGGGCAATCCGTCTAGTTAACGGCCTGGCTACCATAGAGTTAAAGTACAGTTTAAGTCTATTTACCGGTTGCGGCCCAGCCCACCGTTTATGTATTTTATCTTTTAAGAATGATATGCAAGTGCCTAGATTAAATGCAAGTGAAAGCAAAGAAAAACTAATCTAAAACTATCCCCAGGGAGCAATATTAATACTAAAATGAATGATGTACTGCATTGTCTGCATATAGAATTCTACAGATAGCTGATAAATTCAGAATACATAAATAAAGAAAAAAAATAACACAAAGACAGCTCTGTGAAGTTAAAGCGTTCATCATTCATCATTGCATAAGATTCATAACATAAAATGAAATCATTCATAACACAGAAATAGTTCAATGGGTTTAGAACGATCTCACAGATTGAATAGCATGCTAAAACAGAAATAATTCCTTATTTAGCAATCTACACAACATGCTTTGAGACTCATGCAATCCTCTCTCCAGCAAAATTCAGTCCTCTTTATTATAAAAAGAAATAGTTCTTCTTACAAAAAGCTTCAGCATGTATGCTAGCGAAAAGTCCTTATCTATTCTATTCTACTCTTATTTATACATTTGCAAAATGACTGTTGGCTGTCCATGCGTTTTGGGCTTCCCTAATTCTTCGTTTACAAAATTTTGTCCTCTAGTGTGCTTATTAGGAAAAAGGAATAAATACAAAATATTACATAAAAATCCTCCACTTGTGAATAAGACAAAGGTCTAAGTGGGCCTAGTTGGTTTCTTAATGAAAACATCCCATGCTTGAGCCTCTTCATTAATAATTCGATATTCAGCTAGCTCCAACACACGTGTTGCTACATCATGCTTTGACAACTCAAACTCTATCTCCTTGACCTTAGGTGAGTTTTGACTCAATAACTCCTCAAACAGATGCTTGTGGACCGACACCTGTACAATTGAGATTCTAATAACTACCTCATTGATGCATTCAATATTAGCTATGCTTTCTTCTTCGATCTGCAGCATGTCCTGAAGGTTCTTTAAGTGCCGCTCTTTGGCTGGGAAATCATGATCTTGAGTACCTGCCAAAACCTGGCATTGATTGTGGGTTGAACACATTCCTTTGTAGAACTCGGTACACTTCTCCACAGTTTTATATATGGCTATGTTCAACCTCGCTGCTGACTTGCATTCGAAATTTAATATTGCTAATTCCATATTTAGGCTTCATGTGGTTTTCTGAGGCATGTTTGCTGGGAAGGTCAAATTAGCTCCTATCCATGTTAACTGGGTCCGCACAAGCTTTGCTACGTCTGATAATCTCTTCCGAAATTTTGTTGAGCCATGTGATATCTCTTTCAATCTGGCTTCAATCTGTTTAATCCTATACATCTCTTCGACCAATTTCAATAGAATCTAGTTTACTTCCTTTTGCAGCACAGATGCTTGATTTTGGAAAGGAGAAATATCAAGTTGTTTTTCATTTGCCACCTGGAGTTTCTTATCTAGCAGATTATTTGAATTCCTAATTCCTCAACTCTTTTGTCAGCGGCGTCCTTTTGCTTTTCTAGTTCTAGAACTTTTCTTTCAAGATCCCTTTTCTTTCCTTCAATGATGTTGACTGACATTACTAAGGCTTCTTTATCTAATTGCAAAATTCGATATGCTTCTTTAAGCCTCTCCAACTCTGTGAGAGTTTCATCCTGTTTCCTTTTTAGGCCTTGCACTTCTCCTCTTTCTTTCCTTAGGGTTTCCTTCATCTGAGACATTTTCTCCTTAAACTATTCAATATCTTCAACCATTTTTCCAACATTATCTGCATTGGCAAGAGTTGAGGCTACACCTGCCATCGCAAGGAGTTTAGGATCTTTATTAGTTCCATGTAAAATTGTTTTCTCCATTACCATAACTTCTATAGGCTGATCACTAGTGCTCATCATTTTCTCTATTCTCATCACAAGCCTTTTCTTGTTTTTATCAAAGAAAATTGTATTAAGATCAGCTACTGCATGTCCCTGGGATGGGGTGAAAGGTATTAGTCCAAGATCAAACGAGGGAGAGGGATATTTTGTTGTCGTGCTACTTGATGGAACAAATGGATCCATGGGATCATCATGGGACTGTCCCTGCTCCTGATTTTATCAATCCAGGTCCTCCGCCTCCTTCTTCTTTAGTTCCTCAGCTACCTTTTCTACTGTTTCCTTTGCTCGGTCGATCGCTTCCTTTTTATTCTTTAATTTTCTTCCCATATCTTATGCTCTTCCTCTTCTTGTCTGCTTCTCTCTTCTTCTTCTTGTGCTTCGTTGTGCCTCCTCTGCTAACTGCTGCTATGCTTCCTGAGACAACCTGTGGGCTTCTTCTTCTCTTTTCTTTGTAGCTTCTTCTTCTTTCTTCTGTTGTTCAACAATAGTACTTTTGCCTCCTTTGCCTCCCACGGTCTTTTATTTTCTTCTTGAATCTCCTGCTCAATGCTGTCATATTGTAGGCGTTGCGGAAGGTCTCCTCATCTTTATCCTAGTAGTTGGTATATTCAAAATGCACTCCTACTAACGAACAATAATTTGCAATCTTGTTCTCAGAATGATTCCGATGAATTTTTTTTTCTCCAAAGTGAAAGTATTCCAATTCTTTTACAAATCCGGGTGCACTTTTTACTTTGGTGAACTTATAACTACCTATATAAAAAGAGAGAGGTGGGTACACAACCTTTTTTTATGTCAAATAAGAAATTTCGAATCCCATCGATGTAAAGCTGCCTCACCACCTCTTTGTGAACAACATAATTAGTAGCATATTTCGGTAACAAAGAAGGTGCTCTAGATCCCCCAAACATTCTTAGGTACAAACCTTCTTCCGAGAGGTAATAATGCCATTCGAGACTTCTACTATATCCATTGTCTATTTAGAAATACAATTGCACTCTGTGAGGAATATTAACTTGTAGAGTGGCATCAGGAATTCCTTATAGATACTCTTGTAGAAACTATAATATTTGTGTGCCTAGAAAAGCTGAAAAGCTGGTTTTAGCCCCTTTTTGAGGGCTTTAGCCCCTAGGGGGCTATTTTGGGCTCCTTTTTGGGGATTTTAGCCCTTTTCTTCATCCTTAGGATCTTTTGGAGGTGTGGGGGTTTAATGGAGGGTCTGATGGAGTGATATGAGGGTTGTGAGATGATGTCCTTGGGTGGTGTAGGCCATAGAGAGCTGTGTGGGGGATTTTTGGGTTAACAGATTGCCCCCTAATGTGTGAGGGAAGGAGCTCAACATATGGCCGACGGACATCATAAGATTTGCTATGTGGAGGTGCTCCTTCCAGGGCTGGGGCATGGTGGCTTTTGGTTTTTATATTAATATGGTTCCCATCAATAGG